>VUQG01004399.1:17131-33142 GCA_015106755.1 Etia nguti
AATGCCCCATTAAAAAAAAAAAAAAAAAAAGACACGGAGAAAACAGAAAAATAGACGACAAGGAGGCGACTGATGATTCAATCTAAAAATCCATCTGTCAAATTATCACCCACTCCCCTCCACCCTCCCGTCCCCCGCTGCTTATAACAGGGTGGTAACGATAATTAATAGAAAAATTAGATCTCATATGGGCTTGTTTCCTGCTAAATATAACAAACACAAAAGGCATTGTATGAGTCAGTACAGAAGAATTACAATAAAGTGACCTTTTATGCAATTTCTTGCAATTAACTAAAACTTTCTGATACGCAGGGCCCACACGGGCCAGCTGGTGCTCCAAAAACTTAAAACAAGCGCCAAGAATTAAGAGATTTGTTCCAATTTGCTACAAATCCATTTCTGGAAAAAGAAACACAATGTTTTTGTAAGAACAGGAATTAAAATGACTAAAAGCAGTAATCCACAATCTCAATGTTTAATCACAAACTACTGTAGGATTCTGTGTAAAACTTCCTGGAAAGAAAGCCTGTAAGTGTCATGGTCCTGGGGTTTTGTGGAGTTTTTCAGTTTTGGATTTATGTTTGAAATGATGGTGTCAGGATGCGGGTCACGCCTCTCGCTGCTGGTCAGGCTGCTTGTAATTCTCAGCTTCCAGCAGCTTTTTAGCTTTAACCCGCTACTGAATCTGAACAATGTCAAAGAGAAGATATTCCTAATATGATTGGGCACAGAAGCCCCACCCACTTGCTGTTCAAACTTTCAGTTTACAAGGGGCAACCAATGACGATATAGTTGGTTTAAAGGGAGGGGGAGTAGCAAAAACAGCTCTTTTCAGACCGAGAATGGCCTTAAGGGTCTCACTGAGGCTCCGCATCAGATAAAATGAGCATTACTTATAACTCCATGAACAAACATATGAAGCCATTTCTGTTCCTTTGTAATGGAGGCCAGTAGAAAGCTTCAAATGTACAGGTTAAGTCTAGCTTTGAGCAATAAAAGGATCAGAGTGATGCAGACTCTCAAGGTTATCAACATGGATATAGCAAGCGCTGAGGAGGGAGTGTTTCCTCTTGAACTGCTTCCTTTACACCTTTAACGTTACACTAAAACTACATTTAGTTCGTGACAGACTCATTTCCCTGTCATCATTGTGTTTCCCGGTCTGGTGGAGCGTGATATTATCTGTACCTCATTAAATGATGTCAGGTTAAGCTTTTTGGCAATGAACTTCTTGAGGTGGAGGACCGTGGCTTGTGCTGAACAGCGGATCCACTTGCGCTTCAGACCGCGAAGCTTGCTGCTGTTGCACTCCAAGCAGATGCTGACCTGTTAGGAGGGAGAAGATGAGGATTTAAATCCTGCGTCCACTGAAGTGTGGGTACATGATCTTTTCATTTTATAAAGCCATTAAAACCTGTTTCATGTTAAAGGGCTACAAGTGGAGATTTTTTAAATATAAGAGTGTTGTGCAAAGGTTTTCAGTTGGTATGAATGTTTGGATTCTTATTGAGAACAACACCACGAGGGATTGCAAGGTTCCTTTTGAAGAGCAAGTAGTAGGGCAGTGCAAGAGCTAGCATCAGTGACAATGTAGAGAATGTCCACCGCAGAGCCCTGACCTGAATATCAGCGTGAATGTAGTATTACATTATTGACAGAAGACACTAAATCCACAAAAAAACTGTCTCAAGCTGTTTAAAATGCTGCTGTTTCACAGTCAAACTGTAGTCATGTGTGTAAAGTTAAATATAAATAAATATATAAACACTTCGGACTAGTGGAAAGTTCAGAACAACTTAGACATCTGCAGTCTTTATAAGAACCACCTTCTTACTTTGAAAAGCCCAGAAAGTTTCACCTGGCAGCACCTAAAGGTCAAAATTTCCACCTCCGCAAAGGTCAAAAACCTCATGGCTGAATTCACCTGCCCTGCAGCCCTGAACTTTTCACCCAGCAGAGCTGAATGTGAGAAAATTATCCAACTCGGTTGAAGTAGACATTAAAAAGCTTGGTACAAAAGCTGAAGTTTAGTTGATTGTGCTTATAAATGTATAAAGCAGGTAACCGTCCAGTGAACTCAGAGACGGCTGATAATCGCCAAACCTGATTTATCCCAACATTGTGAAAACCGCTTCAATCTTCGATACGGCTTTTGAGAATGAGAGAAATGTTTTCAATCTGGATAACTAAACAGCCTTTAAGCCCAATTTGTCCGTTTTTTTTGTCACTGAGGCTGCGAACAACCACAATATTTGGTTTGCCCTCCATTTATAATCCTTTCAACAATTTAGTTTTGGCTTTGTAACCAGAACTGTAGCCAGCCCACCTCTATTTCCACCTTTCTACACCTTTCCTACAGCATCTGTAGTCTCTTTTGCAAAGACATGCCACCAGCCCGGCTGCAGGGACTGAATCAGCTCACACGGTATGTGTGAAGAACCCGAAGACTTCAGGTGTATTTGCAGCTCGTTTCACCCACCTTCTCATAAAAACTCGACCTGAAGCTGGTGTTGATTTCCTCCTCTGCTTCCTCACAACATCTCACTGAACCTCTGCTGCTTTCTTTTGTTTATTGGCTTCTTTCATGCGACCGACTGTCAATGCCATTGGCCCATTCATTTGTCTCCCCCCCTGAGGTAACACGGTAGGTGGTTTTTGGCAGTGGATGGTAGCGGGAGTCAGAATGCATTACTGCTACTGGGCTCCAGCGCCACATATCAAGAGACAAAGGCAGAAGCGTTGGATTTCTTCATTTGTGGGTGTTCCTCTTCCTCTTTTCATCTTTCTCTTTTGAGACGGAGAGAGCTAACATTACCCTGGTTTCTGTTTAAACTTGGAAATCATCTCTGCTCTCAAGTAAACACTGGCAGTGCTTCAGTGAGCAGCCTGCCCTTCAATAAGCAAAAACCAGATTCATAATATATCTGCTTTCCAGTGGTGCTGGCAATGAGGGAGGCTCATAATGTGAAATAAAACCCTTAGCAGTGATCTGGACTCCACGGCAGCTTGATAGCAGGCTGCGAGGCAGTTTCATTACATTAAAATAGATTAGTGACGTGCTCGCAGAGCCCAGGACTCCTGCTTCAGCTAAACACACAGACGTGATGATGGAACAGAGAGGCGTATCAAGAAAATATCGCACGAGCTTTCAGGAGTCATGAAGAGAAAGCTTTACACCATGTTGCCGAGTCCCGAATGCTTGCAGAGCGCTGATGCAACATTTCTATCTGCACCATCTTCTGTGTGGAGTAAAAGTTTGACTGTGTGGGTTTTGAATTTGGATCTCTGATAAATTACATTTGGAGACTTCGATAAATAATTCAGAGCAAAGCTGCTCTTGCAAATGTCTCCAAAGTAGACTCTTTAAACCCAAAATAGCTGTAGTTTATTAAATTTACACAATCTGTTCTGACTCTAGCAAAATTTGATAAGAGCCTGAAGGTGACCCCATCCTGAGACTTTATACCTCGTCTGGAAACATTAACCTCAGAAACGAGCTTCATGCTTTGCTGAAAAAGTAGGCTGCTCTGATTAATTGCAGCTTTTATCAGGAATTTTGTTTCTCCCTTTTTGGATGAGCTTGTTGCAAGTTTCTTTCTCGCCTAGCAACACCCCAAGGTTATGCTCTAAAAGGTCATCCAGAAGACAGCGGGGAAGCGTTCTGGAAGTCTTCCATGCATGCTCACAACGTCTGCTGGTTGTTACATCTCAGTGATGAAGGGGCGATCGATTTCTGGGAGAAAATTGCTCTTCATCTTCATTCCCGCCAATCCCAGCATTTTTGGAACTTGGTTTGTCAATCAAAGTACATGATATTATACGAAGGAAGCCTAAATATGAGGTCCTGGATACTGCAGGCACCTCCACAAACATCACCTCAATATATAGAATAAGGAGCAAACTGCAGTATTTGACAGCAGGAGCAGCCCTTTTTCACACAAAGTATAAATGACTGTAAAGGTGACCTCAGAAAAACACCACTCCAGTGATAATGTGATCTGCCAGCAGCGTGTGCTTGCATTTATCCGACTGGCCAACGCATGCAGGATGACACTCTGTATTATGATTTCCTACCACATCACATCTGTGTCAGCAGCCCTTCTCATCAATGCAGCAGCCTTCCTGAAATCAAGGTTGTATTTTTGTGTGAAAGGGCTTTTTCCCCCTTTTCTTCTTTTCACTCCCTTCTGATCTAAAAGCTCCCTACTTTTAAGAGCATGCACCATCATCATCCTCTTATTTCAGCCATTTCCTTTCTGCATGTTCTGATGAGGCTCACCTTTTCCATCATCTCACATTATACTTCCCTCCAACATAAAACCCAGAGAATCGTATTTATGATCACCTCAACCCCCCTGCATGGTGACCTGATATCACCTCTCTCTCCTACACTTTGTCTCTTTTTCATCTCTCATCTTATTTTCCCTTCCCACCCCTCTGCGTGACATCTGACATCACTGCATTCAGCTCACGCAGCCCACTGTATTAGCTATTCCGAGTGCATTCTTCACTGCTGCCGAGTATCCAAAGGGAAAGCTCTTCACCCTCATCAGGGCAGCCTGTCTTTCCCACATGGCAGCAAAGAAGTGGTTGTTTTGTTTTTTTTAAGTATGAATGTAATTCTTTAGAAAAGCAACAGCTAAAACTCGAACAAGATCAATTTTTCAGCCTGTACAACAGCGAGCCATTATTTCCAGAAGGTGTCTGTCCGGTAACAACAGTAACTCCGCTCTCGCTGCATTATTAATGTCATTTTTCAGGGCTTAAGAACGTGCCGGAATACAAATGGAATCAAGAAAAGGCCCATTTTTATTTTAAATATGTTCAGTGGGTAGCAGTGGTGTGTCGCTGCGGTGTCTGTGTGGCTCCGTGCAAATCAAACAGCCGAAAGACAAAAGAACCCAGTAATTGTGAAACAGCCTGGTAAACCACAAGGGGGCCACTTTTATAAAGGCAATAATTGATGTTCAGGCTTTTAAGGCAATTGTACAAACAATTATCACAAACAGTATTTTTATTCCTTGGTGCTTTTGTTCCTGACACAATGCTTTGTAACCCATAATTATTTTACCCAATTCACTTCCAGTATCTACTGAAAGGAAAAAAAATATATACTTCCCTGCCTTGTGGACTTTTGTGCAAAATATAAAACATAATTAGACTGAAAACAACTCAAGTGCTGTGGTATCTAACAAAGCAGATAGCTCCTTAGATCCATTTCCATACTAATAAAGCAAAAGATGGGATTATGTTTGGGTTTTTTGTTTTTCTTGGTGCCGTGAACACCATAATGTCCCTGATGGCCTGAAATATCCTCAGACTTTGCTGTCAACAGTTTTCACAAAGACTTTGTCTTCAGCAAAAAGCATCTGGAATTAAAAAACAGTTGACAGTGAGGTCCGAGGATTAAGATTATGCCGGAAAGGAGGCCGATATCTCAAAGCAAGTGGGGGGAATGTGCTTTTCTGAAATGTAACAAAGTAGAAGAGAGGCTATCACGCGTAAAGACCCTGGAGGCAGGAAACAAGGAGCAAACGTTGCTATCCATCAGGCTTACCTGCTCATCACTACGGTGATAGTCGTTGTCCTCTTCTGGTTTCTCCTCTCCTGCCTCCTTATTGGCCGTGTCTTCTGATTTGGCATCACCTGTTTAAAAAACAAACAAACAAACAAACAAACAAGCAAAGAGTTAGAAAAAAAAAAGATGCATCTGTTTGTAGGACTCAATCCAGATTCTCTCTTTATGTTTAGCAAGTTAAGAGATTTGAACGTTACTGATGTCCACTGTGGCTGTGTTAAAAACAGATTTGTCAGGGAAACAGGCAGGTTTGTCTCCCTGCAGTATTTAAAACAGACTGTGCCTGTTGGAGCGTGAAAACACCTCTTGCAGAAGCCCATTATAAACCAACTACATCTTTGAGGGTGTTAAAGCATCCTTTATATGACTTATCGTCTGTGCAGGCACATCTCTAGCACAGGTGAACTTCTAATCAATAAAAAGCGTTCGCTTATTCTGACCTGCATGAGGAGTGACCTCAGCTCTGAACTTAACCTGTCTGAGTTTGCTCTTTGTTCCTTTTCTCAGGTATGCTGGTTTTCAGAGACAGCAGCACAGTCTAGTGAACATTATGGTAAAATAGGAAGAAAAGGCATTTCTCACAGGCTTCACTACGAAAGGGTAATGTGTTCAGAGTGCTACAAGGCAGGTAAGGTACTGTTTAATAATGCATCACACACAGCTTTTGGTCTGGCACTGGGAGAAGTCTGAACACCCTGGGTCAACTATATTTAGAGGGGTTTTTTTATATATATATAAATAAAAGCTACAGGTGGGATTTTTATTGTGTGCCTTAATTCTAGTAGAAAAATATACAAATTTCACTTGCTTTACATACAGTTTGTTACCACAAGTAGGCAAGAAGGGATCTAACAATTACTGCAAATTTCTAAAACCAAATAAGCCAGACAAGCTACAGCAAATTCGAATGTAGCCAAATTGGACATCAAGTTGTCTTCAACCTGCCAGCTTCCTACTGTAAACTCTGCATGATGCCCGATTGAACGCATAGTGTTCACAGCGAGCAAGTAAACGTCTCATTTCCTGCCTCCCCCGTGTTCTATGGAGACAGCACCCTCGCCTAAAGCAAACCATATTTCTGAAGGTGAGAATGCATTCGACCCAGGCTAGCTCCTGCTGTGTTCTACACATGACAAGGGGCAATTTCAGATAATATCCTGACCTGATTGCCAACGTTTGTCCTGAGATAATGTTGGCGAACTGCTTTGAAAGAATACACGCTAAACCCAAGGGATGCTTATGCTATGATGCACCATTTCGGCAGCTTTTCCCACCTGAACACACAGGTCTGGGTCACAAGTCATGAAAAACAGCAGGCTTTTCACTTTTTCACAGGCTTTTCATAAAATATATGCATGGTGCACTGATCTGCACCCATTTTGGTTCTGTTAAAGTTACCTGTAAAGTTACCATGGGGGGCTGTAGCTCAGGTCGGCTGCATGCCAAATATCCTTGGGCAAGATACTAACCCCATGTTGCCTACTGGTGGTGGTCAGAGGGCCCGGTGGCGCCAGTGTCCGGCAGCCTCGCCTCTGTCAGTGCGCCCCAGGGCAGCTGTGGCTACAATGTAGCTTGCCATCACCTGTGTGTGAATGTGTGTGTGAATGGGTGAATGACTGAATGTAGTGTAAAGCGCTTTGGGGTCCTTAGGAACTAAGTAAAGCGCTATACAAATACAGGCCATTTACCTCCCTCCATTCACTAGCACATTAACTGAAATTTATTAAGACAAACAAATCATCACTCTGAACACATCTGCATTAAAACAGGGATTGTCATCAATCCAGCAGCCCACTGCGCTCATGGTGTCAGAGCTTTGCTATTCTAACATCCATCCATCATGTGCTGCTTTTCCAGGTCATGAGGGCAGCAGTTTTAAGATCAGACCTCCCTCCCCTGGGTTACCTCCTGCAACTTATCCTAGGGAACACCAAGGATATGGTGATGTAATCTCTCCAGCATCTCTCCTGGATCTGCCCTTGGGCCTCCTCCTGGTAGGACATGCCTGGAGCACCTAACCTTTACTTGTGAACATGTGCGCATCACCCTCACCAACATCTCACCCTCAACAACCATCTCCCTTCAAGGAGAGCAAAATACACAGGAACGAAACACCAAAACCAAACACTCAAGCAGGAACCGAGAAACAAGCAGAAACAACACACCGTGACGACACCCTAACTCCCATCAAGGCCACCTGAATCTCCAGAGCCTGAACACCAACACACTCAGTGGTTGCGAGAATCCACACGAGCCCAGAAAACTAAAGTGGTCAGGACAAATAGTGAAGACAGCAGTGTGCCGAACCAGAAACATGCAGGAAGGGTTACACCAGTGCTCAGAGCACCTCCCCTAGGACAAGACCAGAAGGCATCGTAGAAAGATGCCAAACCACCTCAACTGTTCCTTATGAAGGAGTAATGGCTCTTCTCTGACCCTCATCCAAATGACTCAGCTTCTCCACCGCTCTAATGGACAGTCTAGACACCCTATTTTTGGAAGGAAGCCTATTTTTGTAATCACCAAACATTGCCCGATGGAGCCAAGGGAACCACGTCATCTGCCTAAAGCAGAGATAGGATCCTGAGATCTCTGAATCTGACACCATTCATCCTTTGACTCCTTTAGAAATTCTGTCCACGAAAATTAAGAAAAGAAGGACAGCCCCGGTGGAGTCCAAAACCCGAACCCTGCTCCTGACCCTAAACCTAAAAAAATCGCCAGTGACCTGGTGGTTGTTAAAAGGTTAAACATTTACAGGTGTGAGGCAGAATTATGATCTTCATTTGACTTTAGGTACATCTAAAAATGAAGTCTCATCCGAAGTATTTGATTTTCAAAAATGACATGTCTCGCTGTAGAGACTTTTAGATATATATCTAAATCTAACACACCTCCCGATAATTTCAAACCTCACACTGTGAAACAGATGCTCCACAGTTGTCTGGGACAGCTGAGGTTTATATATTTCTCTAGGGATTTTCTTGTTGGCTGCGATATTGTAGTAGTATTGAATTTTTAGATATGAAACTTGGTTATCAAAGTCAAAATTGCATTGCAGTGACAAAATTGCCACACGGGCAAGTATTGCTTTTCTGTAACCTTTAAAAAAAACAAAGAAATTCAGTCTGTTCTTCCTGGATTCAGTGGATGTAATAACTTGTGTGTGTGTGTGTGTGTGTGTGTGGACAGTTTAGTCCTGCTCAGACAGTAGATGCTATTGGGAGCACCCCTCTGTGACCATTTTCTGTCTGGGCTAACTGTCACCAATTCCACCAAGTATTATTGAGCTGCTCTGGTGTCTCTGTGGTGATTGTCTCCAGAGTGTGCCTCGCTGATTGCTTATCACCAGGGTCTTGCTCTTATTGTTGTGCCTCACCTTCAAACAACCCCTGAGCATCTGAGTGACTCAAACATGAAGTCCTGGGTTTTGTTCGAGGTGATGGCATCGTGTAATGGGTTGATTGCTTGGGTCTGGGGATTAGAAAGACTAAGCAGTCTGTCTCTTCAAAAATTTCTTTTTGTTTCAGAAAAATCATCTACTCTCTGACAGGTTTATGATTTGTGGGAACTCTTACAAACAGTCGAATCCCAAAGGCATGTACTACAATGTTTTCGAGTGATTCTGCTGTGTAATGGCAGTGAGATGGAGTAAACTGTGTGTTAGTGAGTGGGCGTTTATATTGTCATGAAGTAGAAAAGGGCACTCGATAGACTCATCATCGCCCCATGTCTCCCTATTTTCTTGTGTAAAGTGCTCAGAAAAGAAGGTAATTTAGAGAAATGAGTCTGCTGTATACTAGAGGAGGCCAGATTTTTGACAGTGTTTGGAAGAAAACCCAGCGTATGCACTTAAAAGCACAGATAACACGGCTTAGATCTATCATGCGAAGGCTTAAATAGTGCAGTATTATAGCTTAATGGCAGTGTTATCAGTGGTTAAAATATTGGGCCTGCTCCACATACCATATGTTTTTCTGTCTTAATGTAAGTAAACTTTCAGTTGGGAATTAAACACACACTTTTTCCAAGAAAGTCCACAGAAACATCTCTAATATTGCTTTGCACGTTTAGTATATTCCTATCAATCAGCATCTTACTGACAGATAACTCAATATTGCAGCTTCTGTGAGAGACTGTGAGACTGCATGCAGAGCTTGGAGGTACTCTTAAGGAAGAAAAATACGCAAATTATGAACCGCCATTGGTCCCCTGTAATCAATAAAATTTGATTTTTTTCCTGCAATTGTTCATCTCTTTAGGGTATTAATGCACTGAGGGAGCATTTGGATTAAGGTCCCAACATGACTCACAATGTCCCTGATTCAGATCCACATGCAGGTATGTACTACAAGCGCTCTGTTTAATTAACAGACATTGCATCATTTCATTCCTCAAAGCACACTCTTTATTTCAAATATTACAACCTCTGGTCGTGACTTCTGTGCTCATGGATTAGAAAGTGTCGATCTGTCTTCGATAAAGTGGAAAAGGTTAACTTTATTCAGCTGATTAGAAGCACCTAAAAAAAGTTCTTACTTTTGAGGTTCTGGGTAAATGAGCCTTTAATTAAGTGTAAAACTGCTCAGCTCTGGCAGGGGAAACATTTACAGAGCGCCCACTGTCACCTGTTGTTAGTGCAGTGTGATCTCTGCGATACCATCTGTTAACTTTGGTTTGCTATTCCTAGATAGGAACCTAATGAGGAGCGTCCATTTTCTCAGGTGGGAGAGAAAGATTTCAAGTAAACAAACCAGCCTGCTCGCGGTGATGCTGGATAAACAAATTCTGACTATGACATAATATTTTTGGCCTTACTGGGAAATCTACCAGGCTTTAAGAAGTACAAAACAGAACAAAATAGAAATACAGTAGAGCTTTTAGAGGCCAGCAGCTGCACATTTTAAAACTACATTTGTATTGATTATTTTGAAACAATAGAGTACAAAGTATTTTAAAACCAGAAAACCTCTTCTTTTTTTTTTCAGTTGGGGCAAAGAATTGTTGGCATTGACCCCCGTGTCCTGGAGTGGGACGTACGGGTATGACTCAGAGGAGCCATCGCTACAACCGAACGCCGTCTGCCTACATAAAATCACTGCCTACTACTTTAAAGCTTTTATACCACATGTATTCTAGTCAGGTCTTCAAAGAATCTAAATGCAATGTCAAATCGCTGAGTCCAGATTAAAGATCGATGTTGGTATATTTTGGAAAACACAAGACACAAAGCACGAAAATCCTTGCAGATAATTTACAACCTGCAGAGCAAGTCAACCACAACCAGATGACTAACGCATACCCAGAACGTGCATTATCGCTTCTAACCAATGTGCATTTTTATGTTGTTACAGTGCCTCACACTGCATTAGCACTGTATGTATAGACAGATGATGGTAATATTACATACTCAGCCTAGGAGGTCTTTTTGCTTCCAAACCACCCCTTAAGCACCACTTTATGATCAATCTAAAGTATGTGTAATATTGTGACACTCCTCGGCTTTCTTGTCTCTCTCAAACATTTGCTCGAGATGTCTGAATTTGGCAGTCCAACATTTTTATGCAATCTAAACCATGACTGGGGAGCTGTGGCTGTATTTTTAGCTCAATTTGTGGCACTTGCAAAACTATCGAACACTAATGGTGTTGTACAACCATGGTGAGTCTTTTCAAGAGTGGATATTTGAAAAGACCACTCACCATGGATGCATTACGGAGAACTGCACACAAGATGGTGTGCCATTAGCTGGCTACCTGATACATGGATGTTATGCACGATGCCTTTTTCTATTCAGACTTCCATTTGGCTCGACACACATGCATGAATGGATTAAATAATATAAAGTTATAATACCCAATAGTTTACGATTTTTTTTTTACGTTATTGAACCAGATGGATGGAATTATGAGAGAAATTTTGTTGTGCTGTGTGACATTTTCTTTGTTGTGTTTTCAGTGATTGTATATGGAGACGAGCTTTGAGGGAGACCAGACGGTAAACCAATTATCTAAAATTCACTGGAGTTAAAAGGAAGCTTTCAATTCCTTAAAAGGCTGGTAGCTTTGAATCTTCAGAAACGCACCAAAGAGAGCGAATTTCTACTTCCATAACATGCATTTGGTTTTCTATAGTTTCCTCAAGTCAAGATTATTTTTATCACCGCTCAAAGCTAGAGACATATTTGTTTGTTCGATGGTGAAATGCAACCCAGGAGTTGCTTTGTTTCTTTTTCTGTTGGCGTCTGTGCAAATGGTCCTTAAAATGTGTTTGTGTATGAACATTTAGAGGTGTGTGTGTGTGTGTGTGTGTGTGTGTGTGTGTGTGTGTGTGTGTGTGTATGTGTGTGTATATTCTACAGCTAAACCTGACTTCCAGCGACAAAGCTGGAGAATGCGGAGAGCAGTTCCACTTCCATTTGAACCTTAATTACCAAAATCAGAGAGGGGGATTAAGCAAGCGATTAGGCCTGCCAGCATGACAGCCCTCTGGGCACACATCTACACCAATCCTTGGAAGCAAGCAGGTTTGGAAAAGCCGTTGTGCACAAAGAGCAGGCCAGAGGCTCGTTCTGATTGGCTAAATTGCCCTTATCTGTACTGTTTAATGGCTTCCGCTGTTACTCTTGGTTGTGCTTCTAATGTTTCTCATTACTGGCCAGAGACTTCATTCTTTACACATTATCAGCATGACATCCACACTGCAGAAGTGAAGGACATTTTTTTTCTTTTTCCAGCCTGTGGCTTCGCAGCAGGGTGTGACTACGTAGACCTGTGATGTTGTGGTTCTGCCTGGATGGTAGCACTTGGTAGTTTCCTCCATTACACCAAAGTCATGGTTTTACCTAAAGATCGGCCACAGCTGCTTACGGCAGAGCTCAGACCAACTAAAACCACCTCTACTGTCAAAAGATGGACATGGCCTTAGTCTTAAACCTGCATTCTTTCTTTTGCCCACAGGGGGGCAACTCCTCTAATAGCAAGAAGCAGTCTGAAGAAGTCTAGTGCTCACTGGATAGACAGCCTTGTTAAACATTTTACCGATGATCTAATGGTCTCAGCTGCTACTTTTCAAGTCTCATTTATAACAACATGACGTTAGCATAGAATAGTTTAGAATGAAACATGGTAGGTTTCTCAGTAAGGTTTCTACCCCTCACTTATCACATCCATTTAAAAAAAAGACAATCAAAATGCCATACTCTTAAAGACTCGGGAAACACCTCAAAACAAGTAAACAAACAACCCCATCTACATCCATCACAGCTCGTCTTTTGTCCCGTCTCCATCCAGTCACTTCTAACCGGTCACAGCAGATGTTTGCCCCCACCCTGAGCCTGATTCTTGCAGAGGTTTCTTACTGTTAAAATTGAGTTTTTCCTTCCTACTGTTGCCAAGTTCCCGCTCATAGGGGTTTGTCTTTCTGTGCATTATTGTAGGATCTTTGTCTAACAATATAAATAGTCTTGACCTGACTGTTGGTTTGATTTGGTGCTATATGAAAAAAAACACAACTGACTTGAATTGAAAATTGAATTCTACCAACACACTGAATGCAACTATGTAAACACAATATCTGCGCGTTAGCATCCATAATTTAAGTATAATATGCGTATGCATATCGTGCATGTGTCTTAGATTGTTGTAGTTACCAACAGGTAAAATTCACGCGGACAATCAATACAACATTATTTACACCATTTTTCAAAGAGGCTGCAGGAAATATTTATTTGTTTTCATGCCTGCAGTATTTTTTCAGCCAGGTTGAGCCCTGGTGCTATTTGGAGGACCTTCAACTCATAGCATGCATCACGTGACCAAGCCAAACAACATCCTCTCGTATGCTGCATTCACAGAGACAGTTATGTGCCACCTTTAAGGCTGTGTTGACTAAAGGGGAAATCCTTCACGTCAAACAAATAAGAAACCCGTCACAGGTGGATGTTAGGTGTTGGTTTGCTTCATCTCCAAACTAGATGAAGCAACGAGAAAATTTTTCTGCACGAGTCTGCGAGGCTATCGTACCGTTGCGTTGATCTAGATGAGTCTTCATGTTGCAAAGTTCTCCTTTAATGTCCCCGGGCACCTCCATCCCCAACTTCTGATAGAATTCCCTTTGTTTCTTTATCTCCGCTGCACAAGAGCCAAAAAAAAAAAGAGTTAAAAACAGCAGAGTTATTTTTGCCAAGGTTGATGCTGTCATCTTTTTAACATCTAGAGAAGCGTGTGTGCACTACAGGGAGCTTGTTCTTTAGGAGTTCTGAGGTTCATCCACAACAGCGAAGAAAAACAATATTAAAATTATGCATTTTTCAGCCAGTTTATCAATACATGCAGTTGGTGATACCACACAGGAATAAAGCACAGTAAGGGAAAGCTAAAAAGTTACGTTTTAGGGAAGGATCTCTTGTAGGTTGCATCCCAGTAAATAAATACACAACACTTACCCTCTTGTAGTCCCGGTACCAACTTATAGACAATGTCTTGCATTGTTCTGTCATGGCTATAAGGGACAAGAAAATAATTCGTTACTTTAACACGCAGTGAAAATTAACATTATAAAAAGGGAAAAGCAGATGAGTTTCATACCCAGAGATGCAAAAACACACAGCTAACAAGGTAAAGATGCATTTGCACAGCTTTATAACACATTTGCATGTTTTTGTAACTCACAGCAGTGGATCCCTACCTTCAAGTCTGGACTGGAATCCACAAAAAAACCTCAGTATGAAGTCATGAGATCATTAACATGATAGGAAAGAACGTGGGAAAAAATATTCTGTTGTTTGTTTTTATCAAAATTACCCTTAAATTTTTGCCTTTTCTTGTAAGTAATGCTGCATAATCAGTCCGGCCTCTGCACACAGCAGTCTGAGAGGGTGGAATAACATTTGGTTGAACTATTGAGAACCTGCAGATTTTACGCATCTTGTTATGACATGTTGCAAATGGCCCGAGGTAAAACTACAAGTTCTCGCCACCCTGCACTGTAAAACGCTATCCTGATAAATGACTGAAAATCTCAAGGTGACGTGCATGAAGAAATGTCAAAAAGCCCCAACTGACACCCTCAAAGGCTGATGTTCAGCATATGCCCTGTTTCCCTGTGCTGGTGACATGGGTGCACAGTGGGTACGCGGTATGTGTGATGGTGTGTTTTGACACCCAGTGCTGACAGCCAGCCAACAGACAAATAGTGCTGTTTGTTGCAAGGTTATGGAGGAGAAAAATGAATAAATAAAACTCTAAAAATGTGACATGTTTGTCTCCCCTGCTGCCCACTGAGGAGGAGTCATATCAGGGACCAAAATTAGCCACCTAATGCTGAGGATTGATCCCCTGCAAAAAAGCAGGGAAACACTGACCCCTGCTGGACAAAACTGATTATAGCCATGAGATCTGTTAGAGGCGTTAAAAATGTCCAAGTTGTAAAAATTGTAGATGAAAATCACAAATATTTTGTGTTTCTGTGTTTTTGTTTCCTGATCCCGCCTTGAAGTTTCTGAATCACGAGGCTTTAAAAGGTCAAATAAACATCCCATGAAAAAATGGACAATGAGTGTGTTCATCAGCTAGCCCTGTGCAAATCACCAGAGTTCATCACTGATAAAGAAGCAAATAAGAGCATGAAAAACCCAACAATTAAAATGTGACCGTGCTAACTAAAACAACTGCAGTCTCACACGCCCACATCTGCTGCTCTGATTGGGTCTTATCAGCCCCTGCATGTCTTTCCCTCCCCCATGCCCTTATCATATGATCTCTTTCCTGAAGAAGAGATCAGCCTTGGCTACCAGTGGCCAACTCCACGTGGACACTGAGTTACAAGCATTGTTCTCCTCCTTCTATGGACTCTGTTTTAAAAGCTTATGAAAACATTAGAGTGAACGTGCACATTAACTCTAAATAAAATGATCCAGCATCCATGAACTGGCTCTAAATGTTAACACACATGGAAACCAAAATATAAATGTAGCAAAGATATCACTAAAAAAAAAAAAGTAGTGGCATGAATCAACACCATGTTTTAAAGTAAGTAAATGAGACCAAGTGGCAACATGATGTGCTCATTTCCTTCCAAGAGCTACTGATTCCCAGGCTGTTTGCACGCATGTAACCACAACAATTTAAAGTATGTGAAAACAAAATGGATTAAAACAATCAAAGAAAGCCACATTTGGCGGGCGGAGCGGCAGGATTTGTTCTGCCCAGCTGATTCTCTGAAGAGACATCTGACTGTGATTTTTAAGCCCAAATCTCAAACATCAACTTTGATCAATCTTCCCAATGAGCAGATGGGGTTTTGCCTGTCATCTGCTGGGCGTTTTGCCTTCAAATCACTTGTGATGTTTTCCATCAGCTCCAATTTCCTGCAAACAATGAAGGGAGGAAAAAAAAACGGGGAAAAAGAAAAAAAAAAAAAAAAAACAGGTG
>VUQG01004399.1:39396-52997 GCA_015106755.1 Etia nguti
CCATTGTGTCTGTATCGTTCTGTTCTGTCTGGTGTTGCACTGTCTTTGTTTTGTTTTTTTGCACATTGCACTTTATGTAGTCCTGTGTCAGTTGTCTTTTATATGTCATATGTAGCATCATGGTCTTGGATGAACATTGTCTCATTTCACTTTGCACTGTACCACTGCACATGGTTGGAATGACAATAAAACCACTTGACTTGACTAATTTTCAGTTTCAGATAGGATGGGAAATATCCACAGTCCTCAACGTGCTGAAAAAAAATCCTGGATGCAGATCCAGATCGAAAGTCGACCCACGCGTCACCTCTGGCACAATTTTCATGCAAATCATTTTTTAATGATTTGCACAAACTGAACTTTTTAGGAAACCTCTTTGGCTGAGTTAACATGAGTGACAGTGACACTGACTTTGCACAGCCTGCCCTCACAAACATGTAAATGCGGTTAATTACACTGTATGAGTCGAGCTTAAACCTTAAGCTGCATCCACACTGGAAGCAATGGGCTGCTCACACATCGCTTTGAAGCTGGTGGCCGATCGCTTGCAACATTTCAGGCTCCGGCTGATTAGGCGATCCTCTAATGTATTTACCACCAGGCAACATGTCGACTAATAACGTTCTTCACTCCTACTGGTCACTTCAGTTGCTCGCCTGGAAACTGAGGAAAGTTTCTCTCTGGTCCTGCCCACTTCCTGTCGCCAGCAGTTATCACTGTGGTCACCTCTGGTCTCGTCCAGTGTGGACGCAGCTTTGATTAAGAGAGGGTTTTTCATCATTTTTACTGAAGACGCTGACTGAACTCTGTTTTTAAGGTTACGCCCTAAAGAAACTACTTATTGTCATCCATGAAAGAAATTTTAAGAGAACTCTAAAGATGCTCATGGATCCAGATCTGAGTTTAGATGAGTCTTATTCTATGTCTGGGTTAAGGCACTGGATCAGACAAGATAACGCCTCTACCTGCAGGATGAACCAGGTGTTATCATGCCGTTTTATTGAAAACACCCAGCTGATGCATCGCTGTGTAGATAAGAGGTGACTTAGTCTGACATTTTTATGAGACTAATAAATGTGCAGAAAACCTGGTCTGCCCTCCTGTGAGCCTGTGTGTGCGCGTCTACTTCATATTCAAAGCCATTTGTTGGAAAACACCAGTACAAATACAGATAGTTTTGAGATTATGCTGTGCAGAAACAGTAAAGGAAGAAGCAACAGTCAACCTGACCAACAGACAGAGCAGGTTCTTCACAGAAACAGCAACAAGTGGCGCTGCACAGATATCAGAAGCATCTCTCTGCCTCCAGGATTTTCTTTCCCCCTAATGGCAAAGAGGCGAGAAAAGTCCGGGGAGACAAAAACAGCACTCGTGTGCGTGTGTGCACGCGTAAGAGAGAGAGACACAAAAGAAAACTTAAAAACAGAAGCGAGTTGTTGAGAAAGAAGAAGTGAGAGTACTTGAAATCACAAACAGAGTGAGGGGTGGGGAGGACCTACAGGTGTGTAAGCACTCTGTGACGGTGGTGGCGTCGATCAGGTAGCCCTCACACAGACGACATGTGATGTGGGCGTTGATGTGACACAGCTTTATCTTCCTCGTCAGCATGTCGGGGTTCTGGAGGAAGAGACAAATTTAGCAGTTAGCCATCTTTCACGCTTTCCTCAGAACAGGGTTTTTAATCTTTTGATGCCTTTGAAGAAAAAGTTTTATAGCCTACTGCAGCTATTTAAACCCTGCTGTTCCCTTGAATTTACCTCCTACCTGAGACAAGCCAGGTGAGTCACCAAATGCTGGCAGCAATGACTTTGAATGAACAACGAAATCGGCCGAGCCTTTAGCTGAGTGTAGCGGCGCTCTCAGACAGGCTGGCAGAACAGGCTGCGGAGGGAGCTGCTCATCTGGTGATTCATGCTTTAACAGAGCTGCACGGGAGCTATGTTGAAAGCAGTGATTTGCTAAACAGGAGCCGAGTTTGCGTTGAGTAACAGCATGACTAACTGCAGTTTCACTCTGCGAGGGGCATCTTTAGGGAGTCGACCGTTCTCACAGAAACTCTGCTCGAGTGTTAACGGTCAGCTCACCTGTCAGACCAGAAACTTCACTTAGTGGCTGCTAAAAATGTGACTTTAAATCCTTTTAGATCCGTTTAGATTAGTACAAATAAAATTACAAAACAACACAGATCTTACTGGAAAGCAGATTATGTACTAAATAACTAGAGTATCATCTTTTTTTAATAAATGCTTAAAATGAGGCTGGAAAATCTCAACTGTTACTACTCCAGTTTAACCAGTTTAAATGTGTGTCCCCTGTTAAACTACTGTAATCCAGATGAGCTCCTACAGTCGTCATGTGCACAAAGCCTCAAACAGCTGTGAGCAGATGTTTTGACTCGCAGGCTACACTGCCCCCACTTCCACGCACACACACCCCCACACACACACACACACACACACACACACACACACAACTGAAAACTAACACTCATCGGTTCGTTTGCTTTGGGTGGAAACCTTTAAGTTTACAGTTGGTAGAGTGTCGCCTTGATAAACAACAGAACTGAGGTTCAATCAAAGATAAGGCGACAGGCGAAAATGGCTTTTATCTTTCCTTCTGATTTAATTTTATTGCTTTTAACTTAATTTTTTCAGCCTATTTTGATTACATCAAGCAACACTGATGACCCCATCTGATCAACTCCACCTAATAATCTTTTTTTATGTTGTTTTTGTAGCATTTGTGTGCGTGTCTGTCTGTAAATATTATAGCTCGAAAAGTTTAGAATGAATTCTGATAAAACTTTGTGGGGGTGTCGAATGGGGTCATTAAAATTTGGCTTACATCCATTGTGGTCCTTAATGTCAACTTAATCATTTATTTATTTTTTTAAAAATGACAAAAACCCTTAAACTATGAAAAAAAAAGAAGCACTCAGAGAGCTCGAATCTTTTAAGGAAATTAAGATTTTCTATATATTCATTTTTTTATTTTTTTATGTACTTTAAGTTATAATTAACATTATATGTCAATAAAAACAGTGGCAGTAAGAAACTCTGTATGGCATTGTTAATTTGACCTTCAGATTAATCCCTTTACCTTGAAGAACAGGTCAAAGGTCAAGTGTGACATGAGATTTTAAGTCTTTATATGGTACTATCTATATGTTGACAAAACACACCACACTTGTATAAATGGTAAATGGCCTGTATTTGTATAGCGCTTTACTTAGTTCCTAAGGACCCCAAAGCGCTTCACACTACATTCACCCATTCACACACACATTCACACACAGGTGATGGCAAGCTACATTGTAGCCACAGCTGCCCTGGGGCGCACTGACAGAGGCGAGGCTGCCGGACACTGGCGCCACCGGGCCCTCTGACCACCACCAGTAGGCAACATGGGGTTAGTATCTTGCCCAAGGATATTTGGCATGCAGCCTGGAGCAGCCTGGGATCGAACCACCGACCTTCTGGCTAGTGGTCAGAGCAGGTTAGTGGCTGACCTGCTCTGACCTGCTTTCATAGTTATAAGGCTTTTTGTAAATTTCTGATATATAAATCATTAAGTTGACCTTGAATTTCATTTAGCTCTGTTTTGGTCTCCACCAGCTCCTTAGGGAAATCCACTCTGTCTGTTCTGCCGCCTCCAGGTGCAAGCGGCGAGCAAAAGGCATCTTCAAAATGCACTTTTATATTCTGGTGGTTCGGACACAGTGTGGCCTTCTTCAGCGCCCTGCTTTAGTAGTGTAATTATGATCTGAGTGAGACGGATGTACAGACTTAGTTACAACTGAGAAAAAAAAATCAGAAAAGCTTTATTTTTGTTTTTTTAAAACTCTCTCTGATCTCCACTGTCACCGATCATTTTTAGAAGAGGATTTCTGAGTGGTATCTTTAAAAGGTGTTTTTCTTTTATGTGACTGGATCTAGCCCTTCAGCCTCAAAGAGACACCCTGAGGAGACCCTGCTGATCTTCTGATTGGTTAGTTTAAACAGGTGTGCATTTCCTATCCATCAGTTCAACTATATACACCTGCTTATGGTTTAGTAAATTTACCATAAGGATAAAATGTAATTAATATACAAGAGTTACTATATTTTCTTCCTGACAGATAAATCAGAGACATAAAGGTTGACAACAGCAGTCTGCTGAGGCCAAATGATTAGATGTGCAACAACCAGTAAGGATACCTCGGATAATGGCCAGCTGCACTCAGCGAAGGAGACAGTGAAACAGCCAACATTCATTATTTAGAGGCTCAAACCTGCTCAGAAATCCTTCCTGACTATCAGACCTATTCAAGTGCCTCCACGCCACAATGGAAAACAATCAAAAATGTTCCTCAAAATGTCAGGTTTTCACACAAGTTTAGAGACAAAACACCACCGGAGTGAAACCTTTTCAGTTTCCAAAACAGTTTCTTATTGGGCCAGTGGTTTCCAAATGTTGTGCAGTAGTTTGAACTACAGTTTTTCACAGGACTGGATAGTCAGATGAAGGCACATTTCTAGAACCAACGGTAAATCTGCTAAATAAACACCTGATTCAGGAGCTTGTTGAACCACTTTTAGCAGCAATAAATTGAATTAATAGTTTTCTGTATGATTTTATCAGTTTAACACATCACTTTGGAGGAATTTTGGCACAATCGTCTTTTTAATGTTGCTTCATTTCAGTGAAGTTTGCATTTATGCACAGCTCTCTGAAGGTCCAACCACAGCAGCTCAGTCAGGCTGAGGTCTGGATTTTGGACCACTGCAGCACCTTGATTCTGTTCTGTTGTAGATCTGCTGCTGTGCTTGGGATCATTGTTCTGCTATATGACCCATTTTGGGCTAAGCCTTAGCTTTCAAGCAGACAGAAAATGAGCTCACATTTGACTCTAGATACTTTGGTACACACAGGAGTTCAAAGTTGACTCAATAACTGCAAGGTGCCCAAATCCTCAGCCCTCCATCCATCGTGCAGATGACTGGTGTGTCTTTGTGCTGATATGCTGTCTTTGGTTTCGCGCATTATGGACAAACATCTCCACTTTGGTCCAGAAGTCTTGTAGTTTGTTCGAATTCATCTTTGCAAACCTAAGCTGTGCTGCCATGTTCTTCTTATAGAGAAGAGGCTTTCTCTCTCAAACCTTCAATACTTGTTCAGACTTTTTCTAATCGTACCGTCATCTGCTTCAACCTTTAGCAGGCTAACGAGGCCTGTAGAGTCTGAGATGTAGCTCTCTATTTTTTTTTCCTTTCCTTCCTTTCTCTGAGCACTCCACAGTCTGACCATGGGGGGGAATTTCCTGGGACATCCACTCCTGGGAAGAATTTAGCATTAACTCACCTCACTTCTCTATACCTGCAAACTGCCAAAACGTGTACTTTAATAAAGGAGCTCACACTCGCTGATGATGACTTCATCAAATTCATTTGTCTGCTGCTTGCCTCTCAGCAGTAAAGCTCTATGTTTCTTTTTTAAACCACACAGCTGTATATAGCTCAAAGAAGAAATGATATTTTTAATTAAATAAAGGCTATTTTCTGTAAACATGGCCATAAGTGTGCCTTAAAATTTTGGCTCATCCTTTGGTCTACCTTGGGAATAAAATGTTTGAAAACCACTCAAATGCTCAACATTTATTTCTCCACTGTTATGAATCATAACACCTAAACAGCATGTTTTTAGATGACAGTTAATATCACAGGTTGTACATAAACAGAAACTGAAAAGATGAAAGGAAAAGATGTTTCCTGTTATTGTAAAAACATTCTAACTTCTTCAAGCACCGATAAACCTCACAGAGCAATTCTTACCCCTAATACCGCCATGCGTCAACTGTGGGTGGTGCAGCAGCCACGTCTCTTCCTGTGGTTGTGCGGCCGTCAGTGTTAGCTGCTCATCATGAAGAGCCTCTTATCAAAGCCTACAAACACAGAAAGAAGCAGATTTATTATTATAAACAATAAGTAATTATAGGAACAGGGCCTTGCTTTAATATCTGTGAATCCATTCAGTTTTAAAAGATCATCAGTGTCTTATACATGAAAAAGCTTTAAATAAAATATCAACCATCTACCAGCACGGCTGTGGTTCCTACAGGCCTCAAAATCTGCTGTCAGACTTGAAGCATCCATCATTCTGTTAACTTGAGCTACACTGCATATTCATAGAGACAGAGTACCAGATATTTAGCCTAAAAATTATTTTGATTTATAATTATTAAAATAACAGCTTTATAATTGGTTGTGTTTTACTAAAAACCGCAAGAAAGAAAGCCACCCACAGTCAAAACACTCTGGAAAACTACACATCTCAGTACCACCCACACTGCTTGACTGACAAGCCAAACGCCACAACAATGACTGCTCGGCCAGAAGGAACACACACACACACACACACAAAAGCAGGAATGACTGAAACACCGCTTTAGTTTAACATTGCACAGCGTTCATGAACATCACCGTCGTCCTCCACACAAGGAAAGCAGCCATGCTGCAGTGACTGGCTCTGCCGCCACTCTGTGTGATTCATCGCCTAATTGTAGGAGTCCAACCACACCAGTCACGATGGGCGAACAACACACCATCCCTAACGCTCCTTCAAACACACACATACACACTCACGGCTTCAAAAGAAACTGCCTTCAACGGTGAGTCTGCCGTCCTGCCAGCGTTCCTCTGTCTGCTCATCAGACCATGAAATTAGCCCAGTTAGTCGACAGAGATGACATGCAGCGACGGTTGCTGAGGACACACACACTGTACGGCGGCCTGTTACAGAGCGGCTGCACGCCGATGAGATTCACACAGATGTTACAGTCACATGATATCCAGCAACACTTCTGTGATGTAATCTTTGATATTTCTTCAGACGTGAGGTTGAGTTCAGAGTTTCCGAAGCCTGGGATGACCCCCGCCTGGAATACACATAAAAATAGCTTAAAAAAAATACAAAAATAAAAAACTAGAAATGAGCTTAAAACAGGAACCAGCATGAAACACCATTTTACTCTAATCTCATCATTTGCCACAATATGTGGATGACTCTTGAATGTAAAACTCCACCCACAGTCTGTGCCTCATGTATCTACTGCTCCAGTGGTGGATGCTCATACTTAATGGTTAGGTCAGTATAGGTACAGGTAAACTCTGAGCCAAAAGCTTAAACTTCAGACTGCTGTAAACACTCTATTCATGACACTTTGTTCTTCTTCTTTGTTCGTCTATCACATCAGAGTGGACTTTCTCTCAGGAAAATGGCTCCGGCTTCAAGTACATGAACCCCACCTACTTGCCGTTTGCTTTTGCTTGTGAAGGGCAGCCAATTAGGAGAATGATGGCTTAAAGGCAGATGTGGGTTATAGTTCTATTGGGACTCAACTATACTCTGTTGTAGACACGTACAGTTTGAGACGCAAGGGCCGAGTAGTCCTTCCTGTAATACTACACATGCCTATAGAGACAGTCATGCAAACATCTGATGATAAAATTTGCATCCAGCAGACCCTACTGCTCCATGGATACGAAAATTATAATCCTGGCCTTGCCAGCACCAATTTATAAAGAGATAAATATTAAGCAGAAGTGAGTTCTGATTATTGGTGGAGCCCTGCACAAAGGTCCCAGTTTCTCATGCGGCCTCTGGGAAAATTAATTGCATGAGGCTGATTTAAAGGGATGCAGAAGGGAGCCAAAACAAACTGTTCAACAGAAAGACTGACTGAGTGGCTCCATCACGCCACATTATCAGATAAATGAGGCTTATTTGTCCTATTTTGAGTCCAGGAATAAAACTCTCCTTGAAGCATGTCAGCTGCTTTGAAATACACATTTGTACACCTGAACTTTACATTTCAACATAAGAGAGACTCACTTTAATGTAATGTTATATAACATTACAGGCTTCCTGCCAGTTTTGAACCATCATGTTCCCAGAGGTGTTGGATGTAGTGTTGGTCAGTTCTTTCACACAAGCCTGATAAAAACTGCTTCTTTGTAGATGTAGCTGAATGCACACTGCTGACACTTTCTAAAATGTGTCATTTCTTGCTTCACCTTAAGTGATTAATTGGGTATTTAAAACTGAGCAATTATTGGTCCATAGCAGCTCTAGTATGCTGAAGCATCAAGACATAAATAATTAAAAACAGAAGAGCAAGTGTCCACAAACTTCTTGCACTGCAGCATGCATGTGAGATTAGTTTGCAACCTCTAAATAAAACAATTACAAACCTGTAACAAAGTCAGTCTTCCACATCGTATTGGACTTCATCTTTATCACATGCACTGCATCTGTATTCTTTATGAACACGCTGTTCTGAGATCACTTCATTATTTGGACAGCATAAGAAAAAAAAATACCTTCAGGCTGTCAGAGCTTTGCTTTGAAATCATATTTGACCATCTATGTCTGTCTGTGGGATGGAGTGGAGATAAGATATACAGTATATATAAAGCATACCACATAACAAACTATGACTGAGCTCAGCTCAGTTCAGTGCCAACTTGAGGCCGCTGCATTCAGGGTCATTTAAGGATAACAGCTATTTAAAAGCTGCAGAAAGCAGCACAAACGGCACTGCACTTCTGCCCTTCTACCATCATATTAGAGACACTTCCACCATTGTCAACTATCAGATAAAAGCAGCATCCTGGAGGACAAGTGGGTAAGACACACAGCTTTTAATTGCAACTACCATTATCAAATTCATGAAAGGTCTCTGATGCATTTCAGTCTCCTCCGTGTCATCTCATTTCCTGCCCGTCTCACCTGTCAGCAGCAGAGGTGGGAATCACAGTGACTTACAATCTGATACCATCATTTCACATTGCCCGCTGAATTATGCATTTATTCACCGCGTCATTGTTTCAGTGTGTGCACCAGTGGTGTTCAGTTTTAATGAAGCATCAGCTTTATTAATTAGTACCACACTACAGGCATCTGGCAACAGAGTAACAAGCTGATACCAGGGGTAATTTGGTGAGCTGTAGGTCACATTGGGCGATACACATATGTTACACCCTGGACAGGTCACCAGTCCATCTACTACTCAGAGCAACAACTGCTCACCCCTGTGGTCAATTTAAAGTCACCAGTTAGGCTAATGTCTTGGACTTGGGAGGAAGCCAGAGTACCGGGAGAGAACCCACACAGGCACAAGGAGAATATGCAAAGAAACAGAAAGGCTCCAGCCAACCAGCAGGTATAATGTGATTCTCCTAATTTATTTGCAATATAGTTTCATTTCAGCTTTCCTTGGTCTCAGTTTCACTCCAATGTGTCCTCACACATAAATCTCAAGTGGAGTGAATCTGACTGGTGAAGTGAAATAATCTAAAAATCAAGCTGACATTACCACATTAAGATTACTGCAAGCACAATAGAGCCCATTGTGCTTGCAATGCTTCCCAACAAGTGTTATCAGCAAATCTGCTGGGGTCCACGGGGTCTTAGTGACGAAAATGTTGTCATCAGATAGTGAAAGTAGGGTTCTGTGCATGCCTGCCAGGTTTTACTGACCACTACAGCGTACCAACAATGGCAGACCTCAAAGAAGTATAGCAGGAATAACTGGTCTGAGTCCACAACAAACTATAGGCCCTGTTTTACAACAAACCTAAGAATAGTGAGAGCAAGAAAAGGCAACACAGAAAGACTCACTATGACCACAGTTTGTGGTTACATTTAATAAATAAATAAAAATAAAAATACTGCAAACATACCAAGAAAAGCTGTTGGTATCGGAGGTGTGAAGTGCCTCCTAATTGCCAACCCTTTGCTGTTGGCTTCCTTCATCACTATACTCCTTTTAGCTTTTATTAGGCATAAACAGACGGATATGAGCCAAATATCTGCTTGGTGTATCCCTAAATGATGCTCTGAAAGCTTTTCCCGACTGCCTGACATTCCTCCCTTAACCTTTTTTCTTCACCCTCATTATTCTTAAGTCATGAAGTAGTGAGTCTGAGGGCTAATCTGTTCAAAGTGCAGAAAAGTCTGCTTTAACACATTCACAGTAGATATAAACACAAATAATAACAGCTTCCTTTTTGCCCGGAGAAAAGGCAAATAACTTTTGCTGTCCCTCATATTGAAAGGATTATTCGCACATGATATTTGCTAGAATCACAAAGAGCCATGCGATATCCCACTTTTAGGCCAAGCACCAAAACAATATAGCAACTAAGGCTACGCAGGGGGAAATTGTTCCTTTGGCAGCATTTTATCTACAAAACTTCATTTCCTGAAGTCTGTAATTGTTCTTGTGATTTGCCACATCAAAGTTCCTGCTGCCTTTTCACAAAGAGATGTGAAAATAACTTCCAATATTGCACTTTTTGCTCTCACCCACTTTTATTTTCTCCTGCTGTCACTTAAACGACCCCACATGCAATTTTCAAGAGACTGCGGTGCACATACGTCTCGTCCCAGCAACAAGAAGTGCTTCACCAGACAAGACCAGGGACACAGTTAAGACTTCAAATGTTTTGCCACTTTAAGTTTAATACATCAGGGCTCAAAAAGTTTGTCTATTTTATAAATGTACTGGCTCATAGAGGATCTCAGAATAGTAAAAATGAGATCTCTCACCCCAACCGGTCGAGGCAGATGGCCGCCCCTCCCTTAGCCTGGTTCTGCCAGAGATTTCTTCCTGACAAAAGGGAGTTTTTCCTTCCCATTGTCGCCAAAGTGCTTGCTAATAGGGGGTCATATAATTGTTGGGTTTTTCTGTGTATGTATTATTGTAGGGTCTACCTTACAATATAAAGCACCTTGAGGCGACTGTTGTTGTGATTTGGCGCTGTATAAATAAAATTAAATTGAATTGAATAGATCCATTACAATTCAGTACCACATAATGTGTGTCCCATGACGTCATTTGTATGGGACACAAACACAACACAACAATGGAGGTGGTATACCTGCTGCTTGGTGCATGGCTTTTTGTCAGACTCAGGGACCATAATGTTGGTTTTTGTGGAGCTGGCTGGATTTGAATATTGATTTTTCAATCAAGGAGTCGCTCTTATGACTCATTAATTGGTGGCATGCAGTCTGCTGGTGTCACTTTTTCAGATCGCCTGGAACCCCGACTGAGTAGGTATTAAAAAAAGTACTTGGTACCAGGTACTACCACCTGATGGAAAACCCTAAAACTTGATTCGAACTGCGCTGAATAAGTACTCGTGGAAGGGCCTGTCTATATGATTTATTTTAGAATCAGGTAAATTCAAAGAAACACATCAATCACATCTGAGAAAGTTCATCTTTAAAAAACAAAAAATGACTAAAACAACTAAAATGATAGATGATAGTTAGTCTAAATCTTTCTTTGTGTAAAAATCAATTCTGTTATTCAAAGAAATTCTGATACTGAGTAAGAACGTGAGATGAAAGTAAAAGCAGCAAATTATGTGGCTCCGTTCCCACTCTTATTTTCTTTTTGTAGTGATTCACGGTGAGACCATCAATATCATCACAGCCTCCCACTCAAACCTGTCCAACAGCAACTATTTGCCACAAGAAACTCACATTCACGCCAACGGCACTCTCCTGAAACCAGTCGCTCTGGTTTTTCATGAGCCACAGAAACGACCACACGAGGCTGGTCACAGCACTGGTTTTCCCCCTTGAAAACAAACGTCAAGGCAACAGTTTTAATTTGTGCTGGTGATAAAGCTTAAATAAAAAGGTATTGTTGAGGAGAAGGTATCTTGGTATGGTCACTTCCAGTCTTCAGAGATCAATTTTAAATGCTCCCCATCTCAAACATCTAAGAACATCTTCTGTGACGAGGCGCCACAAACAAAGATTTATTTTAAGAAAGACCACACTCCCAGAGGTCTTTAATGTAAATCTACCCTGAGGGACAGTGGAGCTAAAGGGGAGGCAAGGAGAGCGTTATGAGACAAAGGTGAAAAGTGAGGTGAAAGATTTTGAGCCTGTCAAAAATGTAGTTTCATCTGCTAGTATTCATCTCAAAACATATTTTTTTAAAGCCTCTTGAAGTTAAATTTGTTCCTCTAAGCTAAATACACTCAATTTAAAACATTTTAGGGAATCATTTCATATTTTTGGAGCTATTGTTACAGCTTGTAAGCAGAGCCAGCTGCCTCAAAAGGGCAGAAATAGCAATGCAGGTGAAATTTCAGTGGGCCGACTTTCTGTGGGGGTCAAAGGTTTTTTGACCCTCTTGACCCTTGAGAGAAACAAACCGAGCAGATCAAATGACATTTCACTGCAGCAAGTTCCTTGTTACAGTCTGCCAAGTGCCACCTTTATGTTATGTAGTGAATTAATAACTTGAGCAGAGTCAGGAGGAAGACGACCATCATAAATGAGCCAAACTAAACATGTTTTTAGCCCGATTTCAAAAATATACACAATTTTTTTTAATTGTAAAAAGCAAGAGCAGGTCAGATTTAATGTGAGCATCAATGATCTCTGAAATGATAGTCAGACACACTGCTATTTACCATCCAACCATTAACTATTATCCAGTTTGGGTTTATAGAGCGGTAAAGTTGAAT
Source organism: Etia nguti (assembly GCA_015106755.1). Lineage (NCBI taxonomy): Eukaryota > Metazoa > Chordata > Actinopteri > Cichliformes > Cichlidae > Etia > Etia nguti. The sequence goes on from VUQG01004399.1 coordinate 51,924, forward strand.
GTCGTCGACATACAGATAATAAGAAATGGTTTTGAAACTCATAATGTGACCTACTGGGAGACTATCCAATAAAATAATAAATAAAATTAATAAATAAGTAACAAGGCACTTAAACCAGATCTCTGTGGAAACCTGAATAGTGATAGAGCCAACATCTGGCCAAAAACTACACAAAAGCAAGGAATGAAGTGAACCACTCCAAACACACCAGAACAACATGCCAGACAGGACGGTCAACTGGTTGCTAGGCCTGATTAAGGCCTTGATGATTTCAGTGGCTGCATGCAAATAATGTGAAGAGGGGATTAGCAGTGAAAACAGAACTTTTAGAACAAAAAAGGGTATTTCTTTCCTTTGACAGCATTATTTTGGACATTAAAATATGTATACTACCTGCAAATCTTCAATTCTTACTCAGTAAAAGTAACACATCAGATCTGACCGTCAAATTTAAGTTGGAAGAAAAAAAAAGGAACAAAAAACCCCAAAAGGTTCAAAGGTTGGGAAATATTTTTCCTGCTACTTTTGAACAACCTCTAGGCCACAGAGAAAAGCTGTGTTATGACACAGCATTTCAAATTCGAGCGCCGCTGGTTGTGGCCACAATGAGAGTGGGCGATCCTCAGTCTAATGCTACATCGCTGTTAGATACATGACTAAAGGAGCTCTACCCCAGAGCTCCCTTTCCAAAAGCTTAGTTTAATGTCTGCAGAGGGCTTCACGACCAACAAACCAACCGCTCATGTGGAACCAGGTAACAGGCGGAAAAATTTATGTTTTACCTACGTTTACAAAAAACTGCACATTTACCTATTTTATTTTTCTTTCAGATTGCAAACCATGTCTCTAAATACTCAGATAAATTATCTGAGTGGGACAAAGACAACTCCCAAACACTACAGCAAATGGTCGGAGAAAAAGGATAACCTAGGTTTTCTAAGGCAAGTAAAAAAAAAAAAAAAAAAAAAAAAAAAAAAAAAAAAAACAAAATAAAAAAAAAAAAAAAAAAAAAAAAAAAAAAAAAAAAAAAATAAGGGGAAAAAAAAAAAAAAAAAAAAAAAAAAAAAAAAGTGC
>VUQG01004399.1:53017-88156 GCA_015106755.1 Etia nguti
CAAAAAAAAAAAAAAAAAAAAAGCAAAACAAACAAAACAAAGCTAATCTAAATGAAAAAGAGAAACAAAAAGAAAGAAAAAGAGAAACAAAAAGAGAAATCCAGGCACCAGTGAAGTCATATGTGTGGGGCTGTCTGCATGGCAGCTACTGGACAAGCCACAGAAAGCCCAACAACCAACAGTCACTCCCCAAGTGAAAGACCCAAAAGACTCAGAGAGATCATGCAGCATTTTACTACCTCCATCTTGTCCACCAAAAGCTCTTTTTATGTCATCCTGGCTTCAACTGAACTAAACAGCAAGTTAGCTTAAGCTTCAGGGAGGTCTTCTAGGGAAAGGGGTGCACTTGATCTGAGTAGTAATAAAAAGTTAAAAGGATAATCGTTTCATCCCGATTATTTTGTTTTCAAGATTACTGGAAGCAAAAAATCATAACTGAAAATAAAATCCGATTAATCGCCCAGCCTAGCTGATGAGTATTAGTGGATGCCATTTTAAAACCAGCTGCTCTGGGCAGATGGGATAAAACTAGCTGTTTCAATATATGCAATTTAGTGCAATTCAACATTTTGCTGAATTTTAACAACTGAGGTGGGAATTCTAAAGTAAGTATTACCAGCAGAGTCACAACAGACATATCAATAGGAAGGTAATTAATAATCATCGCTGCAAACTTGATGAATCCATTTGACTTTAATGGCTTTCCTTAACAAAGTCCCTAATAAAAATGTAATTTTATTCCCTCTTTGTGATAAATCATTGTTTTCTTATCCACACACAGGGTTTTTTTTTGTTGTTGTTGTTGTCGTTGTTTTTTTTTGAATTGCAACGAGACATTTCTTCCTCCCCACAGCAGCTTTACAGCTTCCAGCACACTCATTGATTTTGAGCCACTATTATAATGTAATTCACACTTTAAGCAATGCAGCCAAGACTTAAGATTAACAACGTTTGCAGTCAATCATGAGCTGAACAACTGGCTCAATAGCTGATAAGTACACCGAGACAGACGTACACACTCTCTCTCACACACACTCTGGCATCACAAAGAGCCCCTGTTGGCCTGCCTGTGGGTATTGGAGTGTTTGGCCTCGGTATAAATTGGCCGCCAGCTGGAGCGACGGACACTGAAGGCCTGCATCAGTGGACGGAGCCAGGAGGAGAGGCCTCTGCTTGTTGTGGAAGCTCGGGCTTCATTTCAAAACACACAGACACACAAACACACGCACAGAGACTAAAATCCACACAAACTACACAAAAATGGAAAAGCGCTCTTGCCTGAGTATTCACACACTTGCACACTCATCCACCGTCACACACACACTTATTGTCTCCTCTTAATTCTGTTTGATGGCCCTCAATCCTCCAGCCAGTACTCGGTGCCTGGGGAAATCAGTCAGACAATAGACGGGATCCAAAGAGAAGCATACTGCAGCAGGCCAGGAGGCTGTACGCGCTGCCAGGAAGCAGCAACACTTGAATAATTGAGCTCTGAGTTGAGGTTGTGAGGGCCAGCGGTGGAGTTATTGAAGCTAATGTGCAATTTGCCCCACAGGTCAGACACAAAACAGAACAGACCCTAAGAACAGAAATAGCTGGTGCTCGAGTAATCTGAAACAGTGGCTGAAAGTTTTAAGAAATTTTAGATTTATGCTTTTAAAGATGCGGTTGTTCTGAATTTCCTAAGCACAGAGAAGACGCTTCCTTTTTACTTCACACTGGATGAGAGTGAGGAGGGAGATGTGGGGGGCTGAGTACACAGAGTCTTTCCCAGAGGCAACGTGGAAAAGAAACCGATATTCACAGGTCTGATCGCAGTTACAGAATCAGAAAACAACCGGCTTCTTTTAAGCAGGTCTGGCACAATCATTCACGTTGCCATGAAGAGGTTATTTTCCCTCTTTGCTTTCTAAAAATGCTCCTGGACACTACCTACACACTAACTTGAATCTGATGAATATTGATCAAACTGGCGATTATCTCACACGTAAAAAAGTTACTTATGTGGGTTAAAAAAAAGACTCTTAACAACAAGATGTTCAGTATGGGTTTTACTGCAACATTACACATTTCTGCTTTTCTTTTTAACATTGGAAAAGCTAAAACTGGAGTAACTTCAAAAGAATCTCCTTTATAAATGACATAAACAATTCACATTATTAAAAGAGCTGCAAATTATTAGGCAGACCTACTGATCCAGATCCCCTGGTTGCAGTCGTAGGAGTTATTAACTACCGTGACTAAAAACAGTTCTGTTAGCCTTTCACATGCAGATCAGTTCTGCTCAACTGAAAACACGTTAGCATTTTGTGAAATCTGACAACCTTTTACCGATTAATTAGAAAAGATTAAAACGAAGATTAAAACGAGACTAATTACTCAGACCTATGAAATATTAAAAAAGGGGGAGAATAGTGAGGAGCGAGTTGTTGTGTATTCAGCTCCTACTCCCTTCTTAGTAGCTCATGAGCCAGTAAATTTGATTTTTATGCAGAAACCAAGTAGTTCTGCAGGATTATAAACTCAACCGATGTTTAAAAAGCCAGAAGGAACCTTAAGTTATTGTTTTTGGGAAACAAAATTCATAACTTCTGGAATAAAATCTGAAACGAGCTGGATCGACCTCTCAGTGTTTCTATACAAGTAAGGCCTGAGGGAAAGTATTACTGAAAAAAGCCCTTTTGTCGTATGGGATACAGGTTGTGTGGGGTTCTTTGTGAAGCCGTCTGCAAAATTAACATTTCAATCTGATCTTTTTCTGGGCCATATTTGACTTTAGGAACCAGTTTTTAACCAAAGGTTGGGGTTTCTGTCTGGGATTGGCTGGAAAATCCATAGACTGTATATAAAAGATGGACTTTCCAGGTCTGAAAAATGAAACCAATGCAAAAGTACATAAAATTTGCATTCTTTTTAATGACCAGCAGGGGGCAACTATTCTGAAAGCAAAAACAAGTCTAACAGGATTGAAGTCTGTGGGAAAATCAGCTCCCTTTTCTGTGGCCTCTGTAAAAACTGGTGAGTTTGTCCTGGGCCGTTAGTCTTACTGAATAAACCATGTTCTTTTTTTTTTTTTTAAATAGTGACCTTCATTTGAGTCAAAACACACAAAAAAGGTAAAGCAGGGCACAATTAACAAGCTGCTAGCCTAAGATTCTGCGGTGTCATAGAAAAATCCACCCCATGCTAATCACAACTGTTTTAAAAACTCAAGGACTTCACTAACCAGTGGGTTACATCCTGGTGTCTGGACTCTATTATCAGCTAGGCAACAATATATACAGTTGTACACATCAAACCATTTATTTATTTTAATTTTTTCCTGTTATTGGCTTTAAGCAGGCTACACCTTGTAAAAAGATGACACTAATATTTTAGATGTAGAGCAGCAAAAACAATACAAATCTAACCACTGCAGTTCGAGCAAGCTCTCTGCTCTAAAATATACATCATCTCGTATAGAAATATAGCTCTAGGTGATCTTAACTTGGTTAATAAGTTTCAGCAATTTCTAGTCTACAAGCAACTCCCTGATTTCATGTCTGATAGAATGATAAAAATCGCTGTAATTATGCTTCTATAAAAAGGGTCAGTGAGTTAAGCTGCTTGAATTCACATTTAAACCATGTAAACCCAGGCTAGGAGCAGAGTTATGAAACCAGCTTAACACTTTGTAAGGACCCGCTCCACTCCAAATTTGACCAGATTCTTCAGTCTAATAAATAAATTGACTGAGTTCTGTCATCAGCACACCTTACATATTCTTGTTATGAGTCTAAGGATGCTGCAATGACGCAAAACATCCTTTTCTTGTTTTTTTTCTTGAAGAAAAAAAAACTCCTCTGCTTGAGGAACTGTCTGAGAAGGTCAGAGTGATACAGCTATTGATCGTAGGACCTGACGCTTTCAGCTGAGAGGGCAAGCGAAACAATCGCTAAGCCAAACATAGAGCTCCTCTGTACTTACACGAAGGACCTCACATGGTTTCTGCAAAATTCAATACCAGGGAAAGATAAAACCACCCAAAAATCTGTGTCAGGGCATGCTTTAGATGGAGTAGTTTCATGTGTGGAGATAAACAGCTATTTCTTGTGTGGACTAACAGTATTTTTAATGGCATGCAACAGTTGTAATTGTGATCCTAGAATGAGAAATAAGTAGATTACAGTAGCAACATTAACTGGACTGGTGGGTTTTTTTCTATGACTCTAGCTCCATTGGAAGAAGAAACACCAATGACCAAGGGTTTGTACAAAGCAAAGTATACTAATGCCCCTGCAGGGAGCTTCTGAAGAATGTTTAAAGGATTTAACTTTGCCAAATGGGTTCATTATCTAGCTTCTTCAAGTAATCAAACACACGCGCTACTGAGGAGCATGCAGTGATCCCGCTGTGCAGACAGAGACAGTGACACAGACACTGGCCTACATAAGGAGACGATTTCAAAGAGTAAACAGTCTTAATATCCAGAGGCTGAGGACACACAGCCCACCCCGCGGCACAGAGACAAAACAGATAAGCTTCAAGTGAGGCTTTAGAAATCATGCTTTCTACTCCCTGTTTCTCTCTATCATTTGTTTAGAAAAAATATAGTTCTCGTGTTTACATCATCTTACATCAGCTAATGTCAAGAGAATTACCTGATCAGTTGGGTTATTAAAGATGTTGACTTTAATTATGGATGTTCCTGGCACATAATTTACTAGCTGTTTAAAGAGGGGGTGGGTGGGTGGGGGGGAATCTGATTATCAAGTAATCTAAAAGTCAAAATGCTCGAAACAAAATTGAGTCTAAAAGGATGAGGTTAAACACTGTGCAAACCTAGCACCTGACCTTTAAGCGCATTCTTTAAAATCATATTTTAAATTACGCTGAAATGTGCAGCCACACATATTTGCAGACATAATGCGCAGTGGCTAATATTAGCAGTGCTAGCAGCAGGTTCAGGTCCACAGCAGTGAAGGTGCCAGTACACCCTCTCAACATCATCAAGCACTCACATGTATTTATACTTTTTCCCCAAAAAGTCTTAAGTTTGCAAACTGTTGCTCTCTGTACCTCTCTGAGCTTCTCTACTGGATTCTCATTAAACATCATTAAAATGGCGGTAAAAACGCACACGATCGCACATTGGTGTGATTTTGCTCTAGTGTCACAAACAGTGTCACACGCCAGAGGATAAGACGTCAAACTCGGCGCATGGTGAGCATAAAAACACCATAAAGCTCGATGTAGACTTCTGCTGGAAATCTACAACCTAACTCACGTAGTAACTGGAAACTCCTTTCATCCCTACACTGCAACCTTCCACGCCATTCGAGTTGTTGTGGTATGTGTCGACCCGACATGTTGCTACACATTACTCCGGAGGTGGGCGCGGATGGGTTGCTTATTTGCATGGCTGTCCCCTTACTTGTTTGAATCTTCCTGTCACACGGCTGCCATCGTCTTTCAGCAGATAGTTGCAGGTCTCTAGTGGTGTTCGGAACATCACAAAACCAACAGTTTACCAATTTTGTAATAAATAATAAATAACTGGTTTAACCAACTAGCATTCAGGTTCCAGCGAGCAAAGGCAGCAAGGTTTGATAGGGACTAGCTGACAAGTATTCCTACAATTAATATAACTAAATCTCTGGTGACAACTGGTTTTAGATGCAACACACGCTTTACACACCAAATAAAAGAAATATCACATGACTGAGGTTCCTTAACATGCGCAACTACAATATTGGCAACTAGTTTGTGTGCACTGTTGGCAAAGACCAAAGCAGATCAAAAACATTGCAGTTACATTCTTAGTCTAGTTTTACCTTCCTTAGCTTTTATACTTTCATGGAGGGTTTTTTAACCTTATGTTTAAATTTGATTTTGCTGTTGCTACTGTTATTGTATTATTGTAAGGTGACCTTGAGGGTCTTAAAGGTGCCTATAAATAAAATGTATTATTATTATTATTATTATTATTACTATTACTACTACAAGTCAGATGGTATTCTGTATCAGTAAAAATATGCATTTCTTTTCATGTGCACGTGTAAGATAATTAAGACTTTCTCCACTCACTCAAAAGGGCAAACTGTTGCTCATTAGACTTCACTGCTCTGTCAAGCCCTAGATAACAGCAGAGCTCTGCATCAACCACACCTTTTGGCTGAAACCATTCTTGGCTGCAAACACCGATAACCTCCGCTGAACTGCACTGTGGTTTGAGACTGAAGACAGAGTTCTCGGTTTCTAGCTGTGAGAAACTTTTACTCTAAGAAATCCTGAAGATCGACAAAGTCATAAATACAACTAATGAGGAAAATCAAAGGATAGCAGCTGTTAAAAAAAAAAAAAAAAGTGCATAAATATTTTCTATTCATATAAAGTATTCAATAAAAAGCGATCAGTGCAGCTCAATTTTCCTCAAGTACGAGAGCATAACAGGCTTAATGAACTCAGATGTCAGATAACATTGTACTTGTCTTGTGATGCATTGTAGCAAAAATATGAAAATCCGATACGTAGCACTATCTTCCAAAACGCCGGAAAACATCAATGACTTTAAGACAAAAATCCATAATTGACCTCTTGACAGCCAATTGTGAGGAGTGGATTAATTAAAAAGGTTATTAGGAGAATGAGTGCACATGAGAAATTCACACACACACACACACACACACACAAAGCTTTGGTGTAACAGTGTAACCTTAGCTACATGCTGTGAAGCAGCTCGTCTCTCTCCCAGATAGTCATCCTGAGGACCGCCAGCGGCCAACTAAACATTTTGGGGGGTGTCTGTCTGTGGCGAATATATTCGCCACAGACAGCTGCAAGGGTTCAGCTCGCTTGCATTTAAGATGAACATCTCTGAATTTTATGTTTCGGTAAAATGTACAGAACAATTCTGTTTGCCTGTGTGACTTTTCTGAATAAAAATAACTTATATCCATCCATCTTCTGCTTCTGGCACACCCAAACCTCCCTTGCAAATTCTTTGTGGGGATAGAGAGAGAGGTTTCCAAACTAGCTGAGGTATATAATCTTTCTAGTGTGACCCGGGGCCCCTGAAGGGCTAAACATGCCCTAATCAACTCACAAAAGAGGCATCCTATTCAAATGCCTGAACCACCTCAGTAGGTCATTCTGTTGCAGGAGAACAGCAGCTCTACTCTGAGTCACTCCTGGATGGCTGGGCACAGACACCCTTCACAGGAGGCTCGTTTCCATTGCTTGTATCCACAATTTTCTTTTTCACCTTCTGCACTGTTCCACCTGTCAATCTTCCTTGACTCATGAAAAATGAAGCGGTGCTTGAACTTTTCTACTTGACCCAAAAACTCATCCCAAACCCAGGGCAGGCAATTCAGCCTTTTCTAGCTGACAGCTATGGCCTCAGAATTGGCGGTGCCAATTCTCACAGCTTTTTAACTGTAAATAATATATAATTATAAGTTACGTATGGTTTTTGTACGCAAGAAAATTATGAAGAATTACGGTCACATTAAGATGCAAATTGTACACTTAACGCTGGGTGGCTTAGACTGCCTCTAATGTACCAAAAGTAGTAAGTTCTGCTAATTGCAGCAGCTCCGACTCGAGCCGTGCAGACAAAGACAGGAAGCACTTATAGCTGGAGCCTCTTACAGACAAGTTTGAGGCAGGAGATGATCATTTTCAATGCATGACAAGAAGCTGGGGGAAGGAAAGAAGTGATATCACACACCAGTCAGTTTTGACTGCACATTTCCCATTTGTCTGTTCACTTCTGCTTCCTTTTGCTGGTTAGGAAATATGTGAAAGCCCCTTTGTGAAATGCGGAGGTCTTAAAACCTGACGACAACCTATTCATCAGAGTTATCATATTATAGACCTTACATGGGTTAACAGGGACCCACTACCTCATTTCAAGCTCCCCATTTTCCATTCTAGGACTCTATAGAGCTGCTTTGTCTTATCTTATACTGTGGCTTCATACAGCCACTCAGTTCTTTCTCTGTCTTTAACTTTTTTCCGATCGTCTTCCCCTAAAAACAAAAGGTTTAAATACCAGGTCCACAGCTGTGTGTCCGATATGCCTGTATAAGTTACATCCTCTCTTTTTGACATCATACAGAGGCAAAAATAGAAGAAAAACTGTCCAAAACAAAACATTTAGGGCAGGCAAAAGTCCGAGCTTTTGGCTCATATGCATTACTTGTAAATAAAAGGTACATGGGCTGGTCCTTATGTGGCGCTTTTCTACTGTACTCGAGCACTCAAACCACTTTAAACAACGTGTCTCATTCACAAAAACATACAGGCACTTTTTTTTCTACCTTTAAGTGCTATCTATCCAACAGTCACACTCCAATGAATGCACCGGGAGCAACTCAGGGTTCAGCAACTTGCCCACGTTACTTTTGGCATGGAGTCTGGAGAAGCCAGGAATCGAACCTGCAGTACCACCTGGGCCACAGCCACATAGTGAGCATCCACTGTAAGACTGTATATGAATAAATAACATAAAAGGTCCTCTTTAAGTTCTAAAACTTTAATTAGCTGTTACCTCTTCTAACTCCAATGAATTACATTTGCATGCTCTCAAGTAGGCATCGGTTCTGCAGTCTTTGTGTAGATTGGTGTAATTTTCCACTCTAAAATAATCCGGCTGTATTAGAGATGTTGACCTTTGATAAGGAGTTTTTAAACTGTAAATCTTGAACACTAATACAGACAAGGAACTATGCACAATTTGCCCTATTTAGGTTATTAAGTTATTAACATTATTAACATTCTTTACGGTGCTTATTTTTACTCTGTTCAGCCTGAACGTTTGGAGTGTTTACGAGGTCTATACTAACACGAGTGGACATTTATATTTGTCTTTAGTGATTTGTGTGACATATTATAACTGAATAGGACAAAATAGGCTTAGCATTTCAACTACTGAGTGAGTTGGGGTTTTTTTAATTAGACAAAAATCTGGTTCTTTCCGAGGTAGCACAGCAGATGACTGATGGATCAATCCATCAGTCATCTGCTAAAATAAAGTAATTAATCATAACAATGTCATAGAACAGTTGTGCTGTTAGAAAAAGTAGAGATAAACAACCCAGTTGCTTAGTTTGATTATCACCAGCTGTTCCTGAAGAGGCAGAATAAGAAGTTGGCCGATTACAGTGCAGGATCAACACGGTATCACATTAAATAAAGATTTTGTTTATGATAATGGCTGCAAAAATACCATACCACCGTTAACCCAGACGGTATTAGCAGGGTGCCTTCAGACTGTTGGTTGCTGGGTAAACATTTACTGCTACATAAACATGCTCACTTAAATTAACTCCCTGCCACAAGTTTGAGTTTTACATGGCACCCTCTTTCTGTGACAGAGTCCTCGGCTCAGAGCATCCACCGCCCTCTGCCCCGCTCAAAATAATCTGTATGAAAGCACAATTAGGACCGAAACATGCGTTCGTCTGGTAGATAAGATCAAAGGATTAGCTTTCATCGCATAAAACTGAGTTCAGATGCAGTTTCAACAAAGAGCAAATGCCATACACGTTTCACTTAAGACTGAATAATATCATAACGCTATTACACCACAGAGACAAGTGTGATTCTTTTTGTGGCGCCAAAAAGACAGCAGGTGTAATTTATTAATAGCAACAAGTGCATGGTCAGCACTAAACTGCAGCTGAATTTATTCACAGCAGGGACTGTCAATCTTTTTTCTCTCTTGAATAAATATATTTAAATCAGCTGATTTGGCTCTTTCTGCCCTCTCTGCTCTGTGGTCTAGAGCCATGTCCTTCCAGAAGAACTACCTGATTGGTTACTCATCAGGAGTAAAGGTTTATCAGCAGCAAGCACAGACAGGCACATTTACACACTACTCAAATACTCAATTACTCAAAAGTAAGGCATCAGATATCACTGAAGCTGAAATAAACATCATCAACCTTTTCGCTTAAGTTATTAGCTAGTATAGTCCCAGTGCCGAATAATGCGCTTTGTTACAGAGACATGGCCGAGACCACGGCTAATAGTCTTTCCTCTACGCTATATGAAGCGGCAGTAACATCTACTGCTGTAACACAGACATGTCCTGCTAGCATTCACCGTTCTGCAAAAACTGAACAAAAAAACCAAAGTTATTGGCACAGTGGAAAAAAGGCTAAGCTAGCAAATAGCTTCCCAATCGAAATGATTGCTGGAAAAGCTTAACCTTAATACTTTGACAGTTTTTAGTGCTAAAATAGATATGTAAAAGAATCTATTTATCTCTTCAATTCTACAAAATTTCATTTATATAGTGCCAAATCACAACAACAGTTGCCTCAAGGTGCTTTATATTACAAGTTAAAGAACCTACAATAATGCAGAGAAAACAGATAAAAACCCCGATGGGCAACACTTTGGCGACAGTGGGAAGGAAAAACTCCCTTTTAACAGAAGGAAACCGCCAGCAAATCTGAGTAAACAGTCAAATAAAGTGATTCCATCACTTCCATCGGTGTCTTATAATTTTATTTTAAAATGTGCACATTATCTGATAAGAAAATAAGGTTTCATAATTTAAAAGTGCTGGATTACCCTTTATGTATTCATTTTCATCTACAATCCCTGACACAGTAAGGGTTTATGTAAAAGAGACTGATAATCACAGAAAAACAGAATACCACAGCAATGCATCCATCTAAAAACAGTAAAGAAAGCACCCAAAAGAACATTTGCAAGGACAATTAATCCAGATTACGACAGCATGTACACATTATAAAACATAAATGTTAGGAATTGAGTAACATCATTTGAAGGAGAGCTTTCTTCCCATAACTTGGTGTTGTTTTAGTCAAAATTTTAACTTAAACATTTTATTCTTTTACTGCAAACCAGTTCCAAGTATCAGTTTTGGGTCTCCTTCATTACTAATAACTGGTACTGGTCATCAAATGATAATTCAAACATTGACATGACAAATCTCCAAGTTTAATGCTGTGAGGATTAAAACTGTGATACATATTCTCCCAGTTAGCCAGCTTATTTGTCTTTGGATAAAATAAAACAATTAGCTCTGAAGGCTTAAGTGTTGTAATTACCTTACACCAATCTCTTTTCTGAAGGACTCAAGTGTCAAAATTCACTTAACTCACTCCATCTGTCTTCAGGCCCCCGTCAGAAATGCCACTGCTCTAACAAACTGACACAGTGCAGGAGTCCTCCACCTACCACTTATCCTGACAATGGCTCAGTGATATACTGCATTTTAAACCTTTATTTACCCAGGGAGGGTTGCTGAACATGTATTTTCTTTCTTCGTAATTTTGCTCCATATTTTCAGTTACACCCAGTTAAGCCACAGTCACCTGCAATTTGCAACTTAACAGCTCCACTGGTGTGACTGGGAGTGGCCTACTTTGCTTAAGGCCACATTAACAGCAGCACTGCTTGTCCAGTTCTCCGCTTCCATTGTTACACCGGGAATTATAAACGCGTCTTACAGCTTGAATCGATAACCCTGAGCACTTTAAGCCATTTCCTCTGCTTGCTGAGTTTTATGCTCTTCAAATTACGAATGCATTTCTTCCGGTTGTAAAGAAGATGGGGCCCTTCTTAATCTGCCTCTTTACAGCAGCAGAAATTGAATGTAACGGCCCCCATCATACTGAGAAACTGCAACCGTTCAAAAAGACCACTGAAGATGGAATAAAGTGAAATAGAGCTACAACTAAGGGTTATTTTTATTATCAATTTACCTCCTGATTATTTCTTAAGAAAGCCTAGAACCATCGATATTTAATTTGCTGTCATAAATAAAAACCTTACATTTTATACGTCAAATAATGAGAGTTTGTTAGTTGAACCTGCTTGAATCTCAATGTCTACAAATTTTCTCATCATTGACTAAAAAAAATAAATTGATCTTTTCGGGTCTGAACTAAACCGACTGCTGTTACGAGCTGCAAATCAATTCATTTAAAGGTCACAGAAAACAAACCAAACTGATCCAAATTATCGCCACCAAACAGCTACAGTTTTGGTTGTGTTAGGCCCAAAGAAATGGAGTACGTCTGCATGTTAAAATTGCATGTGTATAGGCTTTTTGCTTTAATCATTATGTAGTAAATGCTAAATCAACAGTGACATGATTACAGCCGGTTTCCTGTAAGCCTCTGTGTAACTTTGCACATCAACAGGACGACGTTCGCCATCGAACGCCCTGTGTAGCTGAAACACTGGACGGTGGAACAACCACAATAAATGTAAAAACTTGACCCAATAAAAGAAAAGAGAAGGTACAGAAGGTGAAAGGAGAGACTGGCAGCAACTGAAACCCCAGTCGACCGTTCACGCCATAGAGAGATAATACCAGCTGATTTGGGTTATTTGCATTACATTACAGCAATAAATCTGTTTACGTACTCGCTTAATGCAACCAGGAAATGCAAACAGGTTAAAAATGGAACCAATCTTTGCAACAGAGGCATAGAGGAGAGACAGGAGGCTACTGCCACTTTAAATTTTTAAAATCATTGAGGAAAATGCCCCTCAAAGTCGATCTGAGTGGGTTTGGATTTCTTATTTTATCCAAGTAACAATCCTAAACCAATAGAAAAGAGTCCAAAAACCATGGTTTGCGTGAAAAATGACAGAAACTATTGGGAATTTTATATACATATCTTCCTAATGCTGTGACCTTGATGGTTTCACAGCCTATTAACCCTTATCACCAATTAACAAGACCTAAAACTGTCATTTCTGTCTTACACCTTCACACCTGATAATAAACATCCACACCCTACTGAGAAAAAGCTCTCCAGGTCAAAGAGGTACCCTCTTCTGATGGTGTTAGGAGAAGGAGACAACCAACCTTTACTGAGACGTCGGTGTGGGCCACTTCACTTTAAATGGTTGAAGGCAAGATGGCCAGAATAAGTGGCAAAAAAATGTTATTTCAAAGTCCAAAGCTTTTACAACTGACTGACTGCAAGATAAATAAAGCCGATTCAGGAGCACTGTGTCTGAACGTTTTCATCCATCCAGTCATGGCTGTCTTTAGCACTTTAACCTAAAAAAGTCCAGCTGCCTTAAGACTAAAAAGACTGCTACTACTTTTAATCTCTACTTTACGTACCAGTTTGACGTGTCCTGATTGGTGACGGACTGTGAAGTCACAATTTCACAAAGCACAAATTTATATCTTTAAAGTCCTTACACTTGTTCAAACAGTTCAAACCCAAACAATACAAAGCAAACAAGAGGAAGCAAAATGAAAGCAACCCATGTAAGGCACAAACTATAAACTACAACGCACTTACACATAAAAACCCTCCACCGACACCATTTAAGCATAAGCAAACCCAAACAATATGCCCGCTGTAGGCACGCTGCAGTCTTTACAAGACGGATGGAGAATCACAGCTTCACACTATTAATTTTTACACCCATATACTTAAAACTTCCTGTTTTAGTTTCATAAATTAAAATATTCAAATGCACTAGTCAGTCTGTGGTGGAGAAGAAGCTTGCCTCAACAAGAAGAATGCAATGAGCCATTACTTGGGTTTGCTGGTTAACAGGCTGGCAGAATTGTAGTCCCGTCTTGCTTTTCTCAGATTTAACCACAAACTGTGGGCTAGCGGCCGCAGGAAAAAGACAGGGCGCGTCACACACAGATCCTGAGATGAGAGTTCTTATCCGCGCTCTGTACGAGCTGGGCCAAAGTACAAGGCAAGCAGTAATTAATACCTCATTTGGCGTGCCGACGTTCACTAACAAAAGGCTTTCTGGGCTCATTAAAAGGACAGAGATGCTAAACAGTAATGTCACTTGTGCCGCGCTTGTTTTTGGACTTCAGGGAAAAGTCAGACCTTGGCTGACCCTTGACCGCATCTTATCAAACAGCTGACAGACAACTAAGTAAAAGCTGACCTGTTAGATTTTCTCCCCTCAAACTAAACTGCAGACAGACAATCAAAACAGGCAAGACAACAGTGGTGATTCGATGCGGTCACAACCTTTTTCAAACACGCCCTTGAGTAACTTTATGCATCAGCTAAACTCTTATCTGTTAAGTTCTCACTGGATCCCTCGACTGAAAGCTGGGCAGCAAGTCTAAAAACACTAAACTGCTGAAAGTTTTGTTCATGTGTTACTTT
Source organism: Etia nguti (assembly GCA_015106755.1). Taxonomy (NCBI): domain Eukaryota; kingdom Metazoa; phylum Chordata; class Actinopteri; order Cichliformes; family Cichlidae; genus Etia; species Etia nguti. Next base: position 67,144 of record VUQG01004399.1, read on the forward strand.
CAAGCTCATGTGGTCTATGACGAGCTAACAAGTCACACGGATTAACCGCCTTTGTCCTTGGGGCATGGCGATAAGTTGCGACATAAAAGACCGCAATACGACTGACAGCTTGGGAAGTTGCATAATTGAATTTTGGTGATTTTCTGTTTTACGGCCTTTGCAGTTAAATCATAAACTTGGCAGCACCGAGAGCTGCGGGTTAATAAAATCTGCTCTCCCACAGAACACACATAAAAACAGCACATTGTTGTGAATGTGGATTCAGCTGTTTAGCAGCATTAGATTTTTTTATTTTGGCTGACAGCGTGTAAGGGATAAATATCTTTGACTAGAAACTGCTATTAAAAAATTAAAAAAAACACTTGTGCTCAATTGCCAAAACAGGGATTAAGACTAGTGGTTCAGTTAAGGTTTTAATCTTTTGGTCTGGAACTGGGCTTATGCTGTATTCCAGATTAAGTTGGAAGCCTGCGTTCTAATGTGGGACGCCCGTTCAACTACTACTACTTCAAAAGTCAGAGCAGCCCAGCCAAGTTAGCAATCTAAGATGGTGGTGGTGAACGTAAACAGTAGAAAAACTGTAAAAATTTTAATCAGTCCTGTCACTGGTGTTTGTTTGAGACTCGCCAAATAAGCCACACGGAGAGCCATGACGAGACTCTTTCCATGAATGTGCTTTGATTTTATATATTTCAGCTGCATTTTGCTCAAAATTATTGCTTTGTGGGTCCTGGTTTAGCTCAGTGGGTGAGCAGGCAACCATACGCCTTATGGCCGGAGAGCAGTCGGCCCCGATTCGAATCTGACCCGCGACCCTTTGCTGCATGTCTTATCCCCCCCCCCCACTTTTCTCTCTATCTACACCATCTCTATCCAATAAAGGCTAAAAGGCCAAAAAAGAATTATAGCTTCATGTTTGAGAATGGGTAAACTTTGGAGTGCATGTAGTCTGTGTTTGCAATGTGTCTATTAATGAAGCTGTGGTTTTTTGCAGTTAACTGTCATCTTTGTACCTTTATTTTAGCATCGCTTGATACCATCTGTAATGTTGCTGTTAGAAAGTCTCGTCAAGCTTGCCGACCACACAAAACGTTACAAAGTCCCACCACTGGCCCCCAGGGCATACTTTGAGAACCTGTATTTTATCTCTACAGATATCGCTGCTCTGAATATTTTGGTGTATATTAAGAAATATCTGTGTTCAAGGTTACTTGGCAAGACCTCCCCGAGTGCATTTTTCCCCATCATAACTTTATGGCACACAGCTACGAGGGGTTTAAATAATGAGCCTCTGGACTCCAGAGAATAATGACCAGAGAATTTTATTTACAGCTGCACCTTTAGATAAAGGTTGGGTTTATGAACCCGAAAGCAGCATCGCCATCTTTATATTTCAACCTCAAAATGTCCTGTTTGGTGTGTATCAAGCATATCAAATATTGATCTTGGTTGGGTATAATGTTTAGCATTTTTTGGCTGCCTAACTTTGCAAACCACTTACTAGTTACTCCTAACTTTGAACCACAAGCCCGTATCCAAAAGGAACTCGATCTCAATACAAAGTCTGCACTGTCAGAGTGCTAAAACATCATTTACAAGTGAAAACAAGCGCAGCAGTTTTACCAAAAATTATGAAAAACCAGTCAGCTGCAGCTGGAGACCTGCAGTATGGCTGCCAGAGGGAAGGTGACATCAACTGAAAGCACAGAACGAGAAACCTTTCCAGAGCAGCTCTGTGCATCCGAGCTGTTAACGTACACCGTCTTCCTGTCTTCATTAAACGGGCTGAACTAACAAGTGAGTCTGGAAGCCACGCTGTGCCTGTTTATTACCCTGTCACTATGCTACATGTATCCTGAAATACTGCAAACGACTTAACCAATTATTCTAACACAAACAAATGTGTGGTCGTGTCATCTACATTTAAGCAGATAACTAAAGACAAAAAGGAGAATGAGGATGTGAAACACAGGCGCCCCGTCTTTTGTTTGCCATTTCATCCACCTGAATGCAGCACTTAGCATGTCAGGGAATGTTTTTAATGTCAACACAAAGGCAAAGCAAACCATTTAAATTCACACCACCTGTTGACAACCAGCTATTTGAGATGTTGACATAAAACAGATAGGATCTGCGAAAGCCCGAGCACAGCCATGAATCTTATCAGCAGAGCCAGCGCAGACCGAGCTGCCTCAAAAACATTCACTGCAAGTCTGTACTGATTTTAAGTGTCTCCTTCTGTCCTCTGGCCTTATGGCTGCTTCAGATAACCCACTGTGTTTATGCTGTAAATGAAAAAGTCTGCCAGAAAGTCTGCAGAGATTTTTTATGTGCCCTGGTGTAAATAACAACACAGGAAAACAAACTACTTTCTAAATTGTGTTTCAAAACAGATCGATCCACCTGGTTCCACCCTGGGTTTGTTGGAAATGTTAAATTTTCTTCAAAGAATCTGGCTGCTGTTTGCATTAGCTAACGGTTTCTATGGAGAATAACATGGGAATGTCAGACGCTGTGTCCCATTCTGCTGCTACAATAAAGCTGCTTTCAGACTTGAAATCTGGACAAGGTCAAGAGAATCAAGCCAGGTTATTGGTCACAGCTGACTTTTCTCACTGTAGCACAGGAAACAAGACTGTCTCACTACTGAAAAGCTCATTAGGTTTACTCGAGGGTTCTGCCTGGGTAGAGCATCCAGGAGGCAGGACACGTTTCTCACATGCTTCATGTGGATTCAAAACAACTATTCTCATTCCTCATAGTGTCCAATTTTCAGCGGGAACTCTACACTGTAACCTGACGTGCACCTCCCGAGAAGCGTAACTACACGTACGGTCATCGCAGCCCACAGCAATTATGATTGGCCTGTTCAGCACCGTCGATTCCTCCTGTTGATTTCGCGCTACATTTTTGTCCCAGCTTTTTAATTTATTAGCGAAAGAATAACAATGATCGCCTCAGTATAAGGAATAACAATCATAGCGTTAATATAAGTACTCACAAATGTCAGCAGATTCCTGGCAGGAGATTGTTGAGGGGTACGGTAAAATGTCTGATCTTTAGTTGGACTTTTGCCTTTTTCCCCACAGCTCGGTCAAGTGATGTCTAGCAAAGTTCGAGAGCTCAGTTCACGTGTGAAAACAGCTTGTAATCACTCTAAGATCTGATCACAACAGAAAAAGATGCTGTTAGTGATTAAGTGACAACAACAGCTCTTGTTGTCTGAAACGACCTATGCAAGAGTTTCTCAAAAGCAATAAAGGAAAAGAAAAAAAACCCTTAGATGAAGAATATAAAGCAGTTGAAGCACAAACATACCCAACTTTCATCTTGAGTTTGGATCTCATTTGGTTTCATTTTTTGTGTCTAGACACTGGTTTTGGCTTGAGGTCAAAGAAATCCTGGTTTAAAGCTAGATGTACTTTTTTTCAATATTAAACAGAAACTAGAAAACTCCTTTTCTGGAGCCATCTGCACACATGCGCTGCAGCCCTGAGTCTTTCCAGGAATTCCTGACTGACGTGCTTGTGAAAGCGCAGATGTTCAGTGAAGTCGGGTAGGACATTAGCTGGTATCTAACCTGCCAGCTTCCTTCTACATAGTCCATGTAATGTTGGGATGAGTCAGTGTGCAAAAAGCACAGCTAATAGACCGGCACATTCACCACTAGCAAGCGGGTGAAAAGTAAGCAGTCTCCTGCATGCTCTATCCAGGCTCCTCCCCTCACCCAAACCACATGGAGCATGGAGCATGGCTGAAGTGGATTATTTCCTGCTGCGTGCTACATGTGACACTGGGAAAAACATCCCAACCTGATTCCTGGAAAAATGCCCAAAGCTGATGAGGGAAAACTGCTCAGGTTAGACCAGTGCCAAATTCCACTCTACTACAAGGAGGCAGCACTATTTCACACTTTAAAACATAATTATAGGCCATAATAAGAACTTCAAGTTTAAGTTTGGTTGCCCTTGCTAGTAGGCACCAAAAATACCAGTCAGTTAAATAATTGATTCTTGTTTCATTAATGTGCAACACCAGTTAGACAGCTGCACCTGTCTCTGTCTCTGGGAAAATGACAGTGGTCCATTAATGAGCTGCCAGAAACATCCTGAGCCAACAGGTCAACCAGCTCATTCTGCACCTTTCCCTAAAGAGCAAGATCGCCAGTTGGTACTACTATCAAGACTTCAATGTGGCTCCAATGTGCATGTTAACCACTGCAGAATGTGACAAATTCATAAGGATTTCATGGCCTACATCAGCGCTCTCTCAACTTAAAAATTAGGAAGTTATTTTGCAGGTTTAAATGGTGACATGACCACCTTCAGGCCACATCAGACTGACAACTGCTGCATTATAAAAAGACAGCTCTCCTCCCAGCGATCATTAATTTCAATGACACCTCTGCCTTGACACAGAGGCAGCCATGAAGCACACAGCTCCAGGTTACAAATAAGGAAGTGCTGTCCTGTATGTAAGCCTCCCTCAACTTCTGCTACTTCAAAAATCACCAACTAATCACACAATCCTGCTTTGCACCCATCTGATACCTCTAATTTCATTATTCCTGAAATTTCAAGAGTATCACATCATCTTATCAGTATCTGTAGAACTTTGCACACACACTATTAGGACTGCTGCCGGTATATGACCTGTAAAGGTGGGCAAGGACTGAACCAGAGGGGTGATACTGTGTCTATTTCCCATTACTGAATGTTCAAAGAAACCGTGTGAGGGAGAAAAAAGCGAAAGCAGCGCTGAAGCGGGTGGGATCAGCCTCGCCGAGCTGCAACATGATTTGCAGGCGAGGGATTCTCCACAGTCGTTCAGCGGCTCATTTAGGGAGCTGCCCGAGATCATTTCCTGTCCAAGGAAAGAGACAAATGCTATATCTACCGGAGCTTCACTTACTATTGAGTTTTCTCATTATCAAGAAGCGCTACGCTTTAAGAGGTCGTATACTGCTCGCCTGTCCTGCAGGGTGGACAGTTTTATCAGACTGCCCAGTGGGACCATTAACATTGTTAAAACAGTGCAGAGATGCATGTTTCAGGGTAAAGAGGTCAAGCTCCATGTTCTTTTGGCCATTTGTATTCATTAACCACTGATGAAAATGCAGAAATTTCACTGTAACGTTATAAAACCTCGTTAGGTGTTATTGAATCCAGGTCAGAGGTCGACGCTAAAGAAAAGCTGCAGGTAATTTAGGGTTCCCCTGCAAAGTCAGCAGAAACCCGATATGAAAGTAGACACTAAGAAGATATGTGGAGTGTTATGAAGCAACTATACCATGTGGTAAATGCAAGCAAGGTTTGAGAGGCTCAGTGAAGTTAATTTAAAGTGAATCAAAGTGTTTTACAACCTAAATTAAAAGCTGGAGCTGTGACAGACAATAGTAGCAACTCACTTTAAACCGAAGCACTGAAGAAAAAAAAAAAAAAAGAGAAGAGTGAGTGAAAGCCCCATCAAGGAGAACCTGGCCTTGCCAAATGCTGCATCTCTTTCCTCTGTGATGATGTAAAGCATCAGAAAGCAGCTCAGCTGTTTAAACACAAACGCGCTGGCTGCAGGTTAGAAGAGACATCGCAGGCGAATCAAAGCTACCGAGACTCCGAAAAGCAGCGAAATTATTCACCCATTCAACATCAGGCAACGTTTTGAATCAAATGGCGTCAGTGAGGTTATGGAGGTCGACTTTCTGTTGCTGTAAGGTGCAGCTTGAATTCATCGCTGGCATGATGAGCACTCTGGTTTCCGTGCAACAAAAGTCTGCTCAGTCTGACGGCCTGTGGTTTACAGTGAGCGTGAGCATTGATTTGGTAAACTGCAGATCAAAAGATGTCTAGACGTCGATGTAAGAGGGAGGCTGATTTTGTTTTTTGGCTTTTTTTTGTTTTGTTTTGTTTTGTTTTTTTTAAATGTGGCGCTGTGTGTAACGGTGGTTTCTATGATGACCTTATTTCATTGTGAGACAGCGACTTCACATTTAAACGTGAACTACAAAACTCTCCGTCCGACTTCTGACCTTCTTAGAATTTAATATAAACAATTTCTCCCATTCTTGCCTTTATACACTACATTACACTTAGCCATAGGATGCATATTGGACCAAGACAGCCTTCAGCTGTTCTTAAAGTGGCAAAATCCTGCTGTTCAACTCAGATTTAAAGTAAGCACAGAGAAAGTTTACCCTCCAGCAGATGAAGACGACAACAGGGTTGTGCACATAAACCTCTTGGTGCAAACAGCAAATGAGGAGCAGGTTTTTTGACAGTAGGGTGGCTCAAATGCAGAAAAAAAGAAGGCATGATTTCACAGACTTTTGAACCCTTTTTTGACCCTTATCTAAACTGTGAATACAGGAATGTGCACGTGCATTTCTGCTCAATCATCCAAACCAAGAGCACATTTCTCAAAAAGGAATTTAACAATTTGGCAGACTGTAAACTGTCACATGTGGGCATGCTTTTTAGATCCTAACCAAATTCTTAACTAGAACTAAATATGGCATGTGTGTGCAGGAAAACGTGATCATGCTTTTTGATTTTTCAACCAAATTCTGACAACAGGCAGAGCATCCAATTTAAGAGCACATTTTCTGACAGGAAGATGGTTGGTTACACATAAAAACGGCTTGATTTGAGAGATTTTGACACTAAAACTGTGTCTGTGACGGTGCATATTAATTCCTAACCAAACTGGACCCACTTCTAACCTAGACACTACCTGCAATCACCCACAGCATGCTTCCCAGGCTGCAGATTCCCCTCCTGGTGTAAAGTTAAGGGAAACCCTCACATCTAAACCTGGATTCACTCCAACTGACTCCACCACACTGAAAGGCTTGTGTAAAGCTGATTTTTATCTGCACCCCCCCCCCACACACACACACACACACACACACATATATATATATGTACGTACAAATAAAAGGGCTGCACAGACTTGTTGGCTGCACGCCTTCCCCCTCACAATGTCACCCAGGGTTTGCTGCAGCAGGAGCAGGAGGAGCAGGGTTGTGAGGGGCGACATCCACCCAGAGGAAAAAGAAAAAGCATCAACTTTGTGTCTGCATTTAATCCGAACCTCACACAGATCCTCCTCTGAACTTTGGACAGCAGCAACAGCAGGAGGAGAAGGAGAAGGAGGAGGTGTTGGAGGTGGTGAGCCTAATGGTGGACCATGAGCTGTTTCCTTCAAGAACATTCCAGTTCACTGGGAAGCAAAAACTGGTGTTTCGTTTAGAAGAACAACAGCATTTAAACATGACGAGACAGGCAGACAGGCTGCTGCCAGAGCCTCCTCTCCGGGACGGCTAACCGTGTGCATCCCGGATAGCATTAAAGCCACCTTTACGGCACACTTTACCCCCTCAAAAATACCCCCCATCCCCGGTCTGCAACTGCAGGGCCCGCTCATACACCACCACTACTACCACACAGGCACATAACACAACACGTATAGCGTGCCCCGTAGCACCAAGCGGAAAGAGACAAGCGAAAAATGTAGAGGAGGGGGCGCAAACCGGGACCGTAAACCGGCCGCACACCCGCCGAGCACGGACATATGAGGAGGAGAAGTGCAGGTAGACGAACTAACCTGTTTGGGAGCAGCACGGTCCTTTGGATGTTAGGTTGAATCCGAGTTAAATCCACTATCAGTAAAACAAAGAGGCGAAAATGACCGAGCGGTCGCGGAAGAGGCCGAAACTGTGCTCTCGAAGCGGCAGAACGCATGCGCAGAGCGGCCAAGCCAGAGGCGGTAGAATCGGGGGGAAAAGAGGGGGCGCGAGTTGAACGAGGGCGGCAAACTTCTGAAAATTGATCCGCTGATTCTGTAATTGATTATCGAGTTGGCACCATTTTATTTATTATGGGTTCATAAGCTGTAAATACCTTATTTATTTGAATTCTTTTATATTAATCAATAAAATTTTATAGTTTAGTTACAAGCAAGTCTGGCCCCCTTGAAGCCGATCCCCCCAGAAACACCAGGTTGCACTTCATAGGTGTCAAACATAAGGACCGGGGGCCAGAATCGGCCCGTCAAAAACTACAGGCGGGGTCAGTGGAAGGCTTTGAAAAATGTAAAGGCGTGCATTGATTTTGGGCTTGTAAGTGTATTTTCATTAGTTTTATGGCATTTACTATTAAAAACGACCTTACACATTGCCATTCACACTACATCAAAGTTGTTTAGTAATAGATAAACTATTAATTGACAGAAAGTTTCTGTTTTACACTACCTGCTTTAGAAATTTCGGTTTAAAAAACAGGAACATTTCCTTTGAATTACCTAACTTTATTGTTCATAAATACAGGACAGTCTGGCCAATGAGCTACCAGAGCTTTTTCTGTAACTGACACATTTATCATGTAGAAAAACCGGCACCTGCTGTTGAAACACTTCTTTTTCTTATCATAAGAAATCGCAGGGATTAAATGTGTAGTTTAATGTCTTTACAGTGACAGAAAGCGGAGCTTCAGTGGTCCGGTCCACTTGAGATAAAAGTGGGAATAGTTTTGAATTTTGTATATATTCACTTTGTTTTCTTTATTCTTTTTAATGTTATTTTATTTAAGAAGTCAGCAGTGCAGTAAAAACAAGTGCAAAGTCCAAGCTTTTGTTATCTGACGTACTGAAATCCATTTTAATATACTTGAAATCATTTTTACTTTATTTATTTTGTATTTATGTAAATGTAGCACATGTGTCGCGTTCGTTTAATAGTAGTAAAAAGTCTTTTGGTCACAATTTTGGTTATTTTCTAAAACTTTCCACTCATTCTGGAACACTGTGTGTTTATTAAAACTGTTCTGTATTTAAACAGTTATAACCTGTTACTGTAATGTGCATAACAAATTCAAAATAAAATAACATAATCTTTATCATCCTCACATAGCATTCTCTGTTGTCAGTACAAACAAGGTCAGTGAGAAAGATAAATAGCTCCATGTAGCATTATTAGCATTATTATCACTTTGACCTTCAGGTGAATCTGTTGACCTTTAAGGAGAGGTCAGAAGTCAAGTGATATTTTAAATCTTTATATATGTATTTCTATATATTGATGATGCACGCTGCGCTTTTAAGAATCATAGTTTATAAGTTACAAGAGGTTTTATCGATTTTGACCAAAAAGTCATTAAGTTGAATTTGAAGATTTTGGTGGCCTGGCTACTTCCTCCAGCTCTTCTGGGGGGACACCAGAACATTACTAAATCAGCTGAGAGACATTTTCTCTCCAGTGTATCCTGGTTCTGCTTGGGGGCCTCCTCCTGCTAGGATATGCCCAAATCACCTCACCATGTAGGCATCATCAGCATACTGAAAAATTGCTCCTTTTGGGGCGTGGATTGTCACCTTATTGCATCAGGGGGTTTTGTGATACTTGACAGCTCCCATGAGCTGTGTTGTCAGGATGAATTTGTCTCTGGTAGGCTCTCCTAAGGCAAACTGCACAAGGACTTCATATGGCTTTAGCTCACAGGGCCTGAGTGAAGCACAGGAGCCCATCTTTATGGGGGGCCCTCTTTCCACAGAAGATTAGGTGCTATGTGAATCAGGCTGTGGCCCTCATCCTGTGATCTCCAGCATCCAAAACTGGTTCCAGGGCAGCAAACCATCAAATTTTCCAATTTTGTTCTTGGTCAAATTATGTAATCTTTTGAATCTTCATTTATTTTGGGTTTTATATAAAATAGTCTAATCAGTTCTCAGTAGAACATCTGTTGAGGTTGTAACGGGCTAATCCAGCCATGGAAATAAGCCAGTAATAACAACAGGTTTTGGGGATGCCACATTGCGGAAAATCCTTCTTTGTCACTGCACTTTTGTTTTGAAATTCATTAGTGAGACCACCTGCAGTGCACTCTTAAACACCTACCAGAAATCTCGAGCAAAATCGTTTTGTCAAAATGCCCAAGATTTACAACAGAAGACTTCAATGATCAACTGTATAGGATCATAAGTGGCTGTTTATAATTTATAAAGAACTAATAAACATACAAATTGCCAATTTCCATTTATATAACTAAGCACTTATCATTGGTTTACCAACATTTTTACCTGCATTTTATTTTAGTTATGAGAACAGCTGATCAAAATTGTAAAAGTCCCTGAACTTACAAATGTCTTCAGGTAAATGTAACATCTCTGTAATTTACACCAGGTAGAATAAATGAAAGCAAAACTGATCTGATTTCTCACTTTCTTTCCACGCTACTTTCCTGTGAATCAGAGCAGCACAACTTCCATACTGAGTCACAGAGGGTTAAAGAGAGGGCGGAGCCTGTGGTCATGAGCCGTCGATAAGGACAAATGAGCGAAGAGCTCTCACTCTGTTCCTGCTAAAAGAAAAATAAGTTTCCAGTAGTGCAATGGTGGGTTACATAGACTGATTCGCTGACGCAAAGACATTCCTCGGCACACAAACTTGTTACAGCACAGCACATTTATTTTGTGCATGCAAAACAAGAACGAAATTACAAATTTACCTTCATACAAAACTGCTTTACACCCTCATTTAAGATAAGATAAGATAACCTTTATTAGTCCAACACGTGGGAAATTTGTTTTGTCACAGCAGAAAGTGGACAGTGCAAAGTTATATAGCAAAAATTAGAAAACACTGGAATACAATAAGAATAATATACTGTACACAACTGTACAGAATAGAATAGAATAGAATAAAATACTATATACAATAGAATAAAAATAAATTAAAATAAAATAAAGATAATAAAAAATAATAATAATAATAACATTTAGACACTTACATGGAAAGACTCACACCATGGAGACAACCATACATTTTAAGTGTCTTTTGATTAGTTTGATTAGTCTAGTTTGCTTCATCAACATACATACAATGACTTGTATCTCAAGACAGAGTTAATACATTAGAATTTCAGTGCTATGATGTTAAAATGTTTTCAGTGAGTGGAGGTTTTTTCCACTGTGTGTTGTTTAATTTTTACATCAGTTTTTAGAATAAATAGCTAAAAAAGCAATCTTTGTCACTTTGAATAACAAATTACAGTACTGAATTTTAGTTGTGCGTTTATTCTTTTCTATCATTTTAGTCATATTTCTGAATCCTCATTAATAAAATATTAAAATAACATAATTTCCATGTCAGCGCTGCTTTTTGATGGCAAGTGCTACATATTCCACAGGTGCGATGTGAACGACACTTGAAGCCTGAAGAAGTGACCTTTGGTAGTTTATGCTGTGGTGCAATATGTGCAATCATTAATGCATGCTCATTTTTTAATCTTGTTGACACAAATTTAACTGTCGCCACTTTCTCCAGGTAATAGTCTAGCCCCTGGGGCGACAAACTTAGTGTAGTTCATTTAGACTGCCCACTGCCAAGCTGATCTAGTCAAGTGGGTAAGACCAGCAAAACTATTGCATGCACATGTACGCTAAAATGTATGGATTACAGAGGATGGAGAAAATCCCTCAAAACCCTCAGCAGTAAGAAACAACATCATTACTTCCTTATGATTCAACCTTAGATCTGGAAATACCTCAAACTTACATATATTTTCACATCTATATACCAATGCAGGGTGCAGTTCAGCACTATTTCCTCACAGCAAAAACAACTTCCTGGTTTAATCCTGGCCACTTGGGGCCTTTCGGAGTTAGTTTGCATGCTCTCCTTGTGTCTGCACGCGTTTCTTCATACAGTCCAAACATACATGCATGTCAGATTAATTGTCTGTAGTTGGGTTTTTGAGAGTGTATAATTGTCTGTATCTCTGTATTAGCCCTGTGATGAACTGCTTACCTGTCCAAGGTGCACCCCACCTTTTGCCCTTTGTCATCTAGAACAGGCTCCAGCCCTCCTGCAACCCCAAACTGCACAAGTAGTTAAGAAGATGGATGGATGGATGGATGGATGTGGAATGCTAGTACACCCCACAGCAAAAATAACACTGCATTAATAAAAATTGAGTTATTAATGACTTGGGCTAGTCTATTACACCAGCACACATTAACGTTTAATTTCTCTGTGTTTATCCTTTATTAAATGATAAACACAGTACAAAATTTTGCTTAACTGAATGTTTCAGATTTTTTCTAGACTGGAAAATGTATTGAGAAAATAACACACAGATCAATGTTTTGGAAAGATATTAGAAGTGATGTATTTATTTATCGTTTATAAAAGCAGGACTCATTCAGTTTGAAGAACCTTTGTAAAGTTCTGCACGCTGACAGCGCTGTTTTTCAGGACGGAGTGGCTCATCCTCTCAGTCGAAGATCTTTGTAGCTCCCTGATTAATGTTCAGGCGATGATTGCTGACTTTTTCCAGCCTTCAAACTGAGTTACCGGCTTCTGTGTGAGACACGAAATGTCCTTACAGTCCGTCGGGAGATAGCGGGATGGATTTATATCTTGTTTTTTTTTTAGTAGACATACACCATTTCTCAGGTTTCAGGGATTTTTTGACCAAAAGCGACTGAAACTTCGGTGCTTGTCCAACGTCTGGTAGCTAAGCAGCTGTTTGGCTTAACCGGTTAACTTTTCATAATAGTAGCAATAATAACAATAATAATGATGGATGATAGCGGCGAAGCCTCCAACGACATTCGGACTGTTTACGCTGCTGTTTCCAGAGGACCAAACTCTGACCTGAAGAATGGACAGCTTTTCAAACTTTACAAGAGGAGGTGGTTTGTGCTGCTGGTGTTGTGTCTCCTAAACTGCTCCAACGCAACGGTGAGTCTATGAAAGGTGAAACCAGGTGTGTTTATGCATACAGGTAGACACGTGACATGTGGTGTTCCCCCTATATGTTTGTTTGACTTGGTATAACTCCCCGGTGGTGATGTCATTGTAAAACGGTGTGCTGAGCTCCTCCCGCAATCGCTCTCCTACTTCCTGCTTCCACGGGACTCCTCTTCCTTATGGGAGCTATTGTTCCGAGAAACAGGTGTCCCCACTTCCCGTTTAAGACCCTCAGGCCATAGAGAGTCATTCCTTGGCTGATAAGCAAACAAGATGTAAATTTGTGCAACAATGCTGACAGGTACAGTGTGCCAGAGGCGGAGCTAAAAGGGAGACCTGGGATGGCACTGACCTCCTTTTGTACCCACACCTCAACCACACATCAGTGCAACCATGGATAAAAATTAGAGCGAGAACAAGGCGGTTTGGATTAGTCATGTAACTAGAAACAAAGTTGCTGCATTTTCATTAGTTTTAATTGTTATGTAATTTAAAATTGTATTTGTCAGTCCACTTTAGTTTCACTTAGTTTCCAGAGTCTCAGTTTAGCTTTTGCTGTTTGGTAAATGTGCAGTTCCAGTGTTAGTTTGAACTTCAGAATATTACAATACAAACAGCACTTGATATCATGTAGACATTCCAGTAACAAAAATGTAGCTGCACCTGAGCCCCTTGATCCTTTTTGAGTTAACAAATTTGACCACACTGACAGAGAATATTTACTATAGTTAGTGCAAAGTAACATCAAGTTAAACATGAGCATTGCCATCCATCCATTTCCTGCTGCCTGTCTGGGTCCCGGTTATGGGGGCTGGAGTCTAAACAGAGATGCCCAGATATCCTCTTCCACAGCCACATCCTCCAGCTCTGAATACTGAGGTGTTTCCAAGTCAGCTAAGAGATAGTCTCTTCAGTGTGTACTGGGTCTTCCCTGGGCTTAATCAGATGCCCAAACCACTTCAACGGCTTCATTTAGTCTTGCACGGTAATTAAAGAGGAGTTTGAAAATGATAATCATGTTTTCAGTAATTAAATGTTGCATAAAGCCCTTTTTCCCTTTTATATTAGCATCCACATATCTGTGCAGAGTGTTTACAGTTCAGTCTGGTATCGAATGAATTGGACTACAAGCTACGAACAGCCACTCATTATCTACATTAAAGTTCTGCAGAAACACGCTGATTTGCACAGTTGTTTTCCAGCTAAACCTGAAACTTATGTTACAGCGCTACTTAGAGTACAGGGTTTACAAAAAAACTGCTCCGAGCATCTGAGCCTGCACCCAGTGACACATTGACCTGCAAGTAACTGACTACGGTCATTTCTGACCCTTACCCGTGCATTTATATGTGTTAGAAAAATGTTTGCTACCATGTTTCTGTTTTCATTATATCAGGTTTTCCCTATATGATGACCGTGGCCATGAGAATTGATGATATTTTGTGGTATCTATAGAAAATCTGAGAAAATGAAATGAAACTATGAATCATAATATTCCCTAACATTATTTATTTCATTTTCTTAACTTTATTAATTAATTACTGTCCCTAATAAGACAAATAATAAAGAAAAGAACAGCAACAAACTAGAGAAAGAGCTTGTCAGTCAAAGCGCAGGGTACAATATCACAGGCTAGCTTTTAAAGCAGAGAAGACAGGAAATCTGTAATTACATTAAGAATTAATTTTACAACCTTGTCTGGTGTTTTATTCCACAATATAAAAACAGCTGTGACTCAGACTACCTTAGTGGGTTTGTTGTGGGAAGCGAGTTTTTACTCAGCGTGTCAGCGAAGTTTCCACAGTGACGGAAAAGTGAAAGCTGTAGCGGTTGTTGTCTTCCTGCAGTCATTCGTAAAGTGTGCAGATAAGCCGTGGCTTCTCTAAAGCAGGTACTGAAAGAGAAGTGATCTGTAACCCTGACGGGGCTGCTGCAGGAGTCTTTACAGGGTTAACAGGTGAACATTTCTGACCACGATGTCATGACGAAGAACAGATTTTGTTGCTTAAGAGTTTACTAGAATGATCGATCAAATATGAAAGTGCTGGGCCTATAAAATAAGTCCCTGTTAAGTTCCAGTTCAACCTATTTTAATAACAATACTTAGCAAACAGGAGGTCATAAATCAATTCTTCTAGTGCAATTTATTCCTGTTCGTTAGTTTATTCTAACAGATGGATGAAAACGCTTAAAAGGTGCTACAAACATGGAAAAACATAATCCCAAATTATGAATAATCACAAATCTAAACAGTTAATTTTATTTCATCATCTAACAGTTTTTGCAAATTGCAGATGAAAATTTGTTAACATATTTAAATAAAAACATTTTAAATATTCAAATTAAAGTCTGACTTTTGACAAGACTGCATTAACTATAATCTCTGCAGATATTTTAGGATTTTTCATTTTTAGCGTGTTAGCATCGCATGTTGCCCACAGTTAAAGTGTACGCCTTGGTGCTTTTTAGGTGTCCGAGTCTGCATGAAATCTAAATTTAGCACAGTTTGAAACATGGAAGCATGTGGGATTGAGAGGAAGCGATACTCTGATCTGATACGACCTGTGAAATAACAAAACAGGAGCATGTGTGAAAACAGTTTCTAGAAACATTCCTCCCTGCTGGGGACAAGACTGGCATTGTGTGTCCAAATCAGCTGACCAGCTCCCGTCAGCTCGGCATGAATTAGGATTTCTTCACCGTCCACACAATAGAGGACAGGACTGGTACTGCTTTTGTGGTCTTGGTGTAGAGTTTACAGGTCAAAGTCATTCAGTCTGTTTGTGTATCAGGCCAAAAATACACAAATACACTTGTGCTGCCAGTTTCCAGATGAATTATAGGTTATATGTGTAGTAAAAAGTAAAAAAATTCACAGATACTGTCCTTTTTAAACATGTTTAAATAAGTGTAACATTGGATTCTGTCTGAAAAGGTGTTACACACACGGATAATTTAAACCTTTTAAGCAACAGAAGTATAAACATGTCCTGGCTTGTCCTGAGAAGCTAGAACTATAAAGTATTTTGCATGTTTTTCATAAAAATAGGACTTCTTCATCCATATTCACATTAGATTTGAGCTATTTCAGCTATTTTTAGTGAACTTTTTCGTTGCTCTACACTAAAATCATCACAGTTATAATGACAACATGGTGATGTTTGTCAGGTATAATTCTTATCATGTAACATGGTGTAGTCTGATGTACAAGTCTGGCATTTTGCAACCACTTTTTGTGGTCAAAACCTCAGCGTTGAGTGTGGGTAGCTCCTTTTTTTTTTTTTTTTTCCATACTACTGCTTAATACGTGTGCACATCAAATTTACAGCCTCTTCTTCTTCTAAAGATAAATTCATATTCTAGACTTTTCAAAGTAAAGCCCTACTTTAAAAAAGTCTGGAGGAGATTATTAGCAGAGAAATGCAATCTCAGCAGCGATTTTTAATAACCAAAGATGTCATTATTATGTGACTACATAAAGTTCCTACATTTACAATAAGTTTATTTGTTAAATTTATTACATTGGTTTACTGCCTAGCAGGAGAGCAGCTGTTGTTTCCTTTTTATCAGCATAGCATGTGGTTTTAGTCGTAGCTTATAACCGGCTTACACAGCCACAGCTCTGTTTTTTTGAAGTATTCTTCATCCATGAGGATTTTCTCGCTCCTGCTGCTCCTGCTTTCTCTGCTTTTGATCGACAGCAAAACTACAAAGACTAATATAATTTACCTTCTTTACATTCAACTAGAAATTACAAACCTCAGATCTTCATTCAGTTTCTTGGACTTTCCCATTGTTCTGAGTGTTGGTCAATCCCATAAGTGTTGTCAAAAAAGTAGAGAAAATAGGAACTACCAGTTGAAGTCAATTGTGAGCACTAATAAGAAGTTAACAGGTCAAGTTAAAATAAATTGTAAAACCTTCAGCACCACTTATTAAAAGAGTTGAGTGAGTATAAGTGTATATGTGAGCCTGTGTGGATTAGAGAAAATCCAAAATATATTTAAACTGTGAACCAAGTTCATATTTTTCTTTAAAGCCATTAAAGATTTATGCTGTACAATCATTTCATCCTGGAAAAAGAACAGTTCAAAGAAATCCCTGACAGCCCAAAATCAACATGACATTCATGCCCATGATGAGTGCATATAACCTTCTGATATAACCTTCTGACCACAAATGTAAGTGCTTCAAAATTGTTCTGTAACAAATGTTGTAGGCCTCTATTGATAAACTCACTCACAATCAAGGTGAAAATATGAGAGAATTTTCTAAAGCCTGCAGTCTTTTTGTTGAACATGTCTTTTCACCAGATCAGCACAGCATTGTAGCTTTGTCCAGCTTGTAGAGTATGATGAAAGTGTCCTATTATTTCCTGTCTCATGCATGCTAAGCGGTGTCATGTGAGGGCAGACATGTCTCACATGACACTAGGAGGATAAACAGTAGAAATCATCTCTTTCTCACGTGATATGAGCAGGTCTCATCACTTCCTTTCTTTTTATAAAGTTGTGTCCAGATCATAAGACTAAAACAGGCTCCAGGAATCTGATCACTAAAGTAAAAAGTGCACCTGCTTTAGAAAAAGTGACCACTAAGATGATATACTGAAATATGGATGCTTTGTATTTCTTCGCTTGCAGTATATGTCATGTAATCGATGGTGTCTACCTGACTGGCACTGTGATAAAGCACTTTAGTGAAATTATCGTCCACCTGCGCAAAACTAAGCTGACGGCACTGAATGGAAAGCAGCTTCTGAAATATCCGTGTTGGCACGCTGCTGAAGTAAACCTTCGGTTTTACCTTTTTTGACAGAGCTGACATTTTAAATTGCTGGCTGGAGTCACCGCAAACCTTTACCCAATGCAGATTTACAAAAGGTCATTCAGGCTTTGCCCCGTCTGCTGTGGTTTTTCTACGATGGATCTAAAGATGCATCAAGCAGCCTGGTCTCATATGCCATACTTTTCATATATGAATATATAGCAATGTACTGATCATTTATATCAGGAACACAGCCAGATCTGTCAGGTCTAATGTCTTATCAGTTATATTTACTTATTAATTTCTTTAAATATATGTAATGTATTTTTATACACTTCTTTTATTTAAGTGATTCAGTTTCTTTTTATGGCTGTGCTCAAACAAACATGTATTATTATTATTATGTCTGTAAAATGCCAAGCACCCAAGAAAATAGATTTTTGTTTTTCCTGAAATGTTGCCCTGCCACATTCAGTTTGTACTCTTTTTATGAACATTATCATGCATTTTTTTTGTCCTTTTAATATATTGTACAAAATCTGAATGAGTGGTAATTCATTAGACCTCCCGCACTCTCACTTATATACAAGTAGCTGTCCATACTTTAATAAAAAAAAAATAAAAAATAAATCTTTGTGCCTCCTCAGATATGGCTTACCTTTGCACCAGTGGCAAACCAGTCTGCCCAGTACCTGAAAGTCACTCTGGAGGAGATCGACTGGTTATCACTGGTCTACATGGTGGTGGCCATACCGCTCAGCTTTGCTACCACTTGGATGCTGGATACTCTCGGACTGAGGATAACGGTACCAACTGCTTGGTTTTTTATATTATGTGTTTTGGTATGAGACGGCAAACCTCAGAGCACTGTGTGAGGTTTATTCTTATGACTGCTACACAAAGTTTTAAGTGAGCAGTGAAGGATTTTAGAAGTGCTGAGAGAAGAAACCGTCCAGGGGAGGATTTTAATCGTTTAGAGCTAGTGCTGTATGCGTGCATATAAACATAGGCTTGATGGAAATGACTACAAGTTAAAAATGAATGAAGACTGAGATATGTCCATTATATGCTCCTTTCATCCTGGAGTCATCTCCCAGGAAAAATGCTGTACAGGAAATTGTCCTGCAAATTTGATTTGTTTAAAGTAAACGGAAGATGAAGTGAACTGATAAATGCAGCAGTCAGACCGGATTCAGCTTCCCAATAACCAGTTCAACCAGCCATAGGAGAGGGAGAGGGGGCAGATGACCTCTGAGTCAGGAAAAAGATGTCTGATAACGAGATTATGCAGAAACTGCAGGGCGGGGGTTCATGAAACTTTGTGTGGAGGTGAGGTGTGTATGAAGGAATTTATTCTTTTTCTCTGAATTTAGTGCCACATAATACAGAGTAGGTGAGCTGCAGCTGGGCGCCAGTGAGTGCAATGACTCTGACACAAGTTAATTATAGTGGCATGATTAATAAAACTATGAGTAATTGAAAATGTTGTGGACTGCTGTTTTTAGCCCAGAAGGCATGCAAACTCCTACAGTTTATATTTGTCACTTCACCCACATGATATCTTGTCCCACCTGCTTTGACCACACCATGTGAGCTAGTTTTACCTCATGAATCTGAGATTAACTGCATCTTGTTAAAGATGAAGACCTCCCACTGTCTTTGACTGATCTCTGAGAAGACCTTCTAAAACTTTCTGACAGTTATTTCACTCCCAGATATGAAGGGATTTTCTCTTAAACTTTCACCCTCCTGCCCTCTGACTGTCACAGCTGATCCTGGGTGCCTGGCTGAACATGCTCGGAGCCGTGCTGCGGTTCCTCGGCACGCTTCCGGCTGAGAGTTTTAAAATTCAGTACCCGATAGTGATGTTGGGGCAGACCCTCGGTGCCTTGGCTCAGCCCCTCATCATTTTCACTCCCACCAAGCTGGCAGCCCTGTGGTTCCCCGACCATCAGCGGGCCACAGCTAACATGATCGCCTCAATGGGTGAGTGATTTTACCTTTCACACCATCAGTACAGCATCTACAAACCTGTGCAGATGTTCTGCTGTGTGTTAGTCATGTGCATTTCAAACAACAAAGGAGCAATATGTATTTGAACTCTTTTATTTTAATGCCAAATAAATCTGTTATGGCAGTTTTAATTAGGAATGAGTTCACAGAATTTGGCTTTTGAAGCATTTTTAAGATTATACCATCAGGTAAATTCACAAAAATGTTTTATTTTTTCAAATATTTTTGAGTTTGATAAATAAATGTAGACTTTTTTTTCCAAAATGAGTTCTCCTAACGTAAGTTTGAAACTCTACAGTGTAAATAAAGCCAGTGAAAAGGAAACTGACAGAGATATAAGGGATAGAAATATAAAGGATAATAGTCTGTATTACAAAGATGGACATTTATTTAGAAATCACTTTACCTTTATGTTTCTCTCCACGTTGGTTTTCTGGAATAAAAATGACCAGTTTTGATGATGGATCAGCATAAATTGAATGAGTGAATCAAACAGATAAATACCTGTTAGTTAATGCTGAGTAACAATATAATAAAAAAGTAGAGTAAATGTTTTTTTCTTAGATGCTTAAAAAAACCCAGCAAAAAAACATCAGTCAAAGAAGCCAAACACCAAACTTTTTTTAACCTAAGCCTGGTTACGGCTTTTATGAAGCTGGAAGTTATCTATGAAGGTCAGATATTTAACACGGGAGTCTGTGGGCACTGAGTTGTGGCTCCTGGGTGTGGTGGTTCTAGTGTTCTAGCATAACATGTGGGCAAGCTATGGCCCGAGACACATTTGCTCTAGTTGTAAATATATGTAAATGAAACCTTGATACAGCATTTAGATGGATTGCTTTATGTTACAGCACAGCATATAGACATAAAAAAGTCCAGATTTCCTCATAGAAAGTTCTAGGACCTGTTCTACATTGTTGGGTTATAATTTCTCGTCATTAACACTTTTACTTTTCAGAGGATTTATTCCTGAGGGATGTTTTTCTCCAGCTTTCATTGAATTTCTTGACAACAGGAACAACAGAGCTATCTTTAAAATGTATTTTTCTTTGTTGACCACCTGCTAACTGTGCAGTTTTAGAAATGTGAAGGGCTGCTGATAGTGGGTTTTTACCCCTCAGCTGTAAAAGGCAGATGGAATAATGTTGTGATGCAGGCGGGCAGGCGATGTGGACATCCAAGTTTGTAACTGCGATAACTCAACAAGTCTTGTGAATGCGTTAACTTGAGAACAAGGCCACGTAAAATTTAAAAAATTCACATCCTAGGTGTATCTAGCCACCACCAGGTTTTTTTTAAAATATGCTATAAATAGAAAATGTACAATTAAGGACATGGAGACTTGAGAGCTGTGGCTTTGGTCATAATTTGTCATGTTTTTTTTTTTTTTTAACCCTTTTGGGGTTTTAATGAGTAAAAATACTGTAGTTAAATAAAGGCTGGTTTGATCATCACGGACATTTTTATTTTTTGTGTTGTGTTGTGCTTATG
>VUQG01004399.1:88176-98317 GCA_015106755.1 Etia nguti
TGTTACTACTCACAGGTTGAATGCAAAATGGGTTACAAAGCACTTTCATTTTAGCATGTCAGCAAACTCCTGTGTGGACGCAGCTGTTACATTATTAAAATGACTACTAACAAGTTCTATTGATATTTATACCTGTTAAACGAATTAAAATGGGAAACTGATGTTAAAGGGTGATTAAAGGTCAGATATGTTGCTCACATGTTGTGTTGTGAATGAAACGGGGAACAGAAAGTGATATAAGACAGCAGGAAAACTCCACTTCCCCTTCTCTTTTTTTTTTTTGTCCTCAGCTAATCCCCTGGGAATCCTCCTCGCTAACATCATCTCTCCTGTGATGGCTGAAACATCTGCACAGATCCCAAAGCTGGTGAGTTTAACAAAGAAACCTTTGGTGTTCAGAAAGCCGAGTAGTCTGTGATGCTTATAATAAACGGGAACACCAGTAATCGGAAAACCAGGTTTGGCTGATTCATAAAAAGATTTGTGAACGTGAAAGACATTGGTGGTTGTGACAGATCCACAGAATATTACCACACAAGTGCTCGCATACACTGATTAGCCACAACATTCAAACCACCAGCACAATGTTTGGCCTGTCGCAGTCTTTTTTGCATCAGGCCCAGATCCTACAGGACAAGTCAATGCTGTGTTATCTGCATTACACCGAGAGACTCCTGTCCTCGGGGAGTGCTGTTTTTTTTTGTTTGTTTGTTTTTTACCCAGGTCTACACTGTATATTAAAGATGATGGACGCTCCTAGCATCCACTCAGACCACATAAAGTCAATGATGGCAACTTCAAGTGACGATGGTTGACATAACTGCCAGCGAGTGGGCGGGTCCTGAGTTAAACTTTTCTCAGCTTTGAGGCAAGCAAATTGAAGTGACTACTGATATATAAGCAGGTGGTAGTTACATTAGGCAACCAGAGCATGGAATATGCACTAGTTATAAATCATCAGTGACAAAGTCACAGCTGAAAGCAGATTGTTTCCTGTGTGGGCAGCTGTTAAGGCTCTTAAACCGATGCTTTCATATAGCCAGCAGGGGGCATGTCCTCTAGTCTAGCCAGGTTGTAAAGAAGTCTGATGATTATTATAGTTTGTAGTTACACACGGCTGTTCATTTTGTAAAACGGGCATTAAACAGGGTAGCTTTTTGTCGAGCATAACTTGTGATTCACAAATCGTTGCACCTCTTCAGTTTCTCAGATGAAATCCTGGATGGCGACGGCAAAAACGCTCAGCTCGAGTCATCAAAAATGGTAGTCAGTGATGTCGCGGTGACTCTCTCCATCATTTATATACAGTTTGTGTCCCAAGCATAAAATTGTATTAATAGAAAATGATTAATGTTATTCATTTCACCTGTCAGTGCTTTCAATGTTGTGACTTGTCAGTGTACATAAAAGTCAAATATGGCTCTGGTCACCTCGGCTGCTAATGATGATTAATGGTGTTTGAATTAAGCTGCAGACACCTATTTATCATCACAATATTTGTTTTCCCCTTTCTCTCGCTAACCCTTCTCGACTGGTAACTGTTGGTATGGGCGAAATTATTAAAAGCTTTAAAAAGCTCCTGTTTTGGATTCAGGTGATTGAACTGTGTGACTGCACCTGGTCTCCTCGCCTTCTAATGATGATCAATTGTGTCAGATAAGGTGCGATCACCCATTATTCTTTACGTTGTTTGTGCTTCTCCTCTCCTCCAGCTTCTAGCCTATGCAATACCAACATGCATCATCTGTGTCCTAGCAACAGTGGGGATACGCAGCAGTGCCCCTCCGACGCCGCCATCAGCCAGCGCAGAGACCTCCAACTCAGAGCCGTTCATACAGGGGATCAAACTGGTAAGAAAACACAAAGCAGAAAAACACTTCTAAACATTTAATGAGTGCAAACAGAGCCTGAGGTATCTCATCTAGCCATATTTACTGATTAACTCTAATGTAAAGTTAATGTAATCTCTGAAACTGAAGATTCATTTGGCTTTAGAGTGAATTTCAGTTCACAGTTCTGTTGAGTTCTGGCCCTGAACTTTCCTGTTGTTTTTACACTTTGGATCTTTTATTAGTGCGGTCCAAAACTGGCCTAGTACCATGAATAACAAACTAAAGACCTCCGCTTCCTGTGAGCCTAACCATGGGGGGTGTTTTAAAATGGTTTTTAGACGTATCCTATAACTGTTAAGCTAGGTCCTGTCTGTAATTATCTTACTGTTACAGTTAGCCAGTATTTAAGCAGATAAAAACAACCTGAAAAGGTTAAGAGTCGAATTAAAGATATTACAAAAGATGATCCAGGTAAATGTTATAACTTCAGCTGCTCGGCTGATTTATTTCTGGTGAAAATCTAGCTTAGCACTCTTCTGTGAACTTCTGGTATTTTCTTTTCTTTTTTCTGTAAGTGATTATGAATTTTCAAAAATCGAATGTCTAAAATATTTGATTACATAACTATACAATATTCTTTACAGACGGGTGTTTAGAATAGACAGTGATTATAAGTGATCATTAGCTCCTGCATCTCAGTCTGATGGTTTAACCCCACCACCACTCCAGCATCCACCTGCATGCTCCTGCAGTGTAATTACTCTTATCTCCCTAATTTCTCTGCGTGTCATTTTTTTACGGAGTGACGCCAAACTCGAGTTATATTATTCTTATATCTTAAAGCTACTTAATTGGAAAGAAAATGTCACAACCAACCAAACAAGCTTATAAATGACGTGACAACAAAACCTGAAATATCTCCCTCTGTCATTACTGGTACACTTCAGCAAATTTAATGATGGACTCGGATAAAACAAACTAATATTGCTTTTTTGAGACCTTTTTTTCATTTCTATTTAATTTGATTTATATAGCACCAAACACAACAGCAGTCACCTCAAGGAGCAGTATGTTATAAAGTAAAGAACCTCCAATGACAGCAAGAAAACCCAAACAATCAAATAACCCCCTTTGAGTGAGCTCTTGGCAACAGTGGGAAGGAAAAAAACTCCCTTTTAACAGGAAGAAACCTCTGGCAGAACCAGGCTCAGGGAGGGGCGGCCATCTGCTGTGACTGGTTGGAGGTGATAACACAAAATAAATTAACAGAAAAACTCATAATTTAGTTAATTTTCTTAATTTATGTATCACCAATAACAATAGCCAACAATCAGACTATTTCACATGAGCAAACACTTAGCAACTTAGCGATAGTGGAGAGGAAGAGCCCCATTTTAACAGGAAGAGACCTTCAGCAGAAACCAGGCTTGGGGAGGGGGTTGGCATCTGCATCTAAGAGGAGCATGGAGAGACCACGAACAACAAACAGAACAAAACACATACTGCAGGAGGGAAGACAAAAGTTAATGACCCACACTTGTGGCATCTCACATTGACATAAATAATAAATGATTAAAAAAAAAAAGATAATAAAAATAACGATCAGTTTCAAACCCCAGCTCTGACATTTCCAGCAACAGCAGTCGATTCGCTGACAGTGACATTTGCGAGCGCTCGTCTGGCTGCACTGATGGCGTTTCTTCCTGCAGCGACTGACATTTCCATCGGCAGCGGTGACGTCTCTAACAGAGGCTGCGATGAGTGTCTCTGAAGTGAGAATGTTCTCACTGCATCCGTGACATTTCCTCCCAAACGTGCCGCTGATACTTTCCCTGCACCTACTGTGATTATCTGTCTATACAGTATGCAGCCTTTGTTATTAATGCGAGCTCTACACTGCTGATTTTAGCATCTTATTTCCCAACAACACAGTTTGTGCAATATGTCTGCAGGCTCTGCACAGATAAACAGGTGTGTTTGCATTTCCTGTGCCAGGTGAGCGTGGAGTCGCAAACAGAGTAAACAGCAGCCAGCATGCCGTTGTTTCACCGCTTCATTTCATTTTCTTTGCACATGTTTTCCTTGTTGATGTTGCCGCAGTGCGCTTGTTTTCCCCTGAGGCTTCTCTTACAAATCGTCCGGTCTGTTTCTTCTGTAGTTACTTAGGAACAGAGCCTACCTCATCCTGCTGCTTTGCTTCGGCTCGGGGATGGCCGTTTTCACCTGCTTCTCCACGCTGCTGGATCAGATCCTGTGTGTAAAAGGATACACCAACGTAAGTATATGCCAGGAGAAAGACACCAAACCGATGTCTACGGAAGGATAAATGAAAAAAGGCAACGCAGACGGTATATTTGAGACTAGATGGTGGTGACGTTACAGCTCTCAAACTGAATAAATTAAGAAAAATGGTGATAATGTGTAATTTCTTTACACAGATATCTAACATCTTGTTGAACCAAGTTAAAGAAAGTGAAAGAAAGCTTTTCCCAGTCTTGCATAGATGCTATTTGCTGTAGAAAACATGACTTATAACAGTTATTTACCTACTGAACCTATCAAATCTGACCTCCCAGGACTTTGCTGGGTTGTGCGGCGCCCTCTTCATCGTGTTCGGCATCATCGGTGCCGGTATTCTGGGTCTCTATGTCGACAAAACCAAGAGGTTCATGGAAGCCACAAAGATCAACATGAGCTTCTGTGCCGTGGCGTGCATCGCCTTCTCAGTGGTGAGAACATTCATTTATTAAGCAAAGAAGAGTAGCTGGTCCCTGACTGTTCGTCAGGCCAGGAAGAAGGCTCTGTATTAAGACTTTTGATAATGTTACACTCACTGAGTGGCAGAGGTGGAAAGTAACGAAGTACAAATACTTTATTACTGTACTTAAATAGAATTTTCAGGTATCTGTACTTCACACGGAGAGAAAAGAGAGTGAGATAACTTCACTCATAGATGGAAACAGATGTAAGAGGAGAGGAAGAAAAGAGGTTAGATTTAAAGGCAAGGACTGCTCAGTGGTGTTTGATAAACTGCAGATTTAAAGCTTGCATGTGATGTCTTCATTTTAATCTTTATATGATGTGTTTTCATAAATTATCAAGTGTATTCACACTAGCCAGTGTTGCATGATCATCCCTCCTCTTTGCTTTCCCACTGACCAGTGCTAATACTACCTCTGATGATCTTGGCTTAAGTATGCTTCAGTTCGTCTCAGCATTTCAGCTCCCCCTCGCCCTCCCTCATTCTCTCGTTCATGCACAAAGCACTCTTGCGGAGCACGATGTTTTTGATTTTAAGCATTTTGTGGCTTTATTTGTGAAGCGGTGACATGCTGTCCTCTCACATGCTGTATAGATTTGTTAACTACTTAAAGTCATTTTCATTGAGACAGCTGTCGTTGATTAAGAGTCCTCTTCCAGTTCACTCATCTGTTCCCGGGCACAGCATACAAACTAGATTTTGGATGCTACGGATCGGCTAATGTTAAAAAGACCTAATACTGGGTACTGTTGATCTCAAAAAGTCCTAGTCCTGGTTCAAATCAAGTGACTGTCAAGTTTATGAAACTAGATTCAGCCTTTCGTTATGATATGGAGTGTAAACTGTGACCATAAAGATGGGCGCATAGTGAGCAGGAATAATCTATGGCATAAAAACAACTGGACTGATTGATAGATCTCAAAATGGCCATTCACCACTGAAGCTGGCTCCAAAGGTGAGTCAGTCTTCTGCTGTTGTTCTGAGTGAACTTTTAGAGACCGCTGCAATGGAAATCTAGTAAATTATGGATTTTTTTTTTTTCACATCTCCTCTGATTTTGATATTTAATATGAACATTAGTTGCCCCTGAACTCTTTTCGGCAGGATTGTATTAATTTCATGACAGATTTTAATGATTATTTCTTAATCTAAAGGGTTTTTTTTGTGCTGACACACTAACCATGCTGTCAAAAATCTGCTGCAGATTCTTGAAGTTAAATTTTCGTCTATATTAAAACTGGTAAACACCTCTCGCAGACTAATGTACAGCTTTTTCCAGACAGACGTTTATATTTGCGTGAAGTGTGAGTGTGTCAGACAGAAGTTGAGGGCGATTAAAGGAAATGGAAAGAGTCAGTGTTTGATGTGCAAACACTTTGAATAGAAGGCTTGTTTGGTGTTTTTATCAGGTTATGCTGACAGCTCTGTTTATATTAATGCAGTGTTTCAGTAAAATACAGCATAAATTAAACTTCTATATCAGGTTATTCAGAGGACATCCACTAAATAAAGAAAACTGTCTTCAGACGCTGGGTTTATACACAGCAGACAGTAACTCAAATAAACCCAAATAATTTACTCCATATACTTCTCTAAATGCTCAAAACCCTTCTTCTCCAGTATTATTGACAAAATAATGAATTTGATCGTTAGCTGGTATACAAGACAAAAAAAACAGTGATATGAAAGTGAAAGTCTCACACCAACTAATGTGTGTTACATAAATTGAAAAAATAAACGTGAATGTCAGGAAAATGTGAAGTTATGAATATAGTAGTCTGTTTTTTTGCCTTCCTTGGAGCTCATATTTTAAATTTTATGGATTAGCAGCTCATGTTTTCATCACGGGAAACTGAACTAACATTAGAAAAAACTAAGAAAACCCACTGAGGAGCCACTTTGATCCATCAGTAAAATGACTCTGGCATATGCTCTCACACATTTCCAGCTATAAGGAAGGGAACAAGGGAATGTGTAGCTTATAAATTTAATATAAATATTTATAAATAATAATAAATACAGCCTGTATGTAAATAAATCTAAATGTACAAAGTTGGATATGAATTAAAATTTAGGTACTTAGGATGTTCAGAGCAACTCGTATGAATCATTGACTGAATTTAATTAAAGCTCTTCTATAAACACTTGAAAACGAGCTTCAAGAATCTCCAGGACTTTATTTGGGTATTTATTCTGAAGCATTAAATCTCAGTGGTCATCAGGAAAGCTGCACGTTGTCAGTGAGAGGTGATGAAAAGTTTCCAAAAGCTTTTTCTCTCGCAGGTTTTAATTCGGCTTTCTCTAAGTGCCGTCTCTCGCTTCTAATGTGTCTGACTTAATAGAAAGAAATTAAAAAGCTGTGGGTGAGCCCCAAAATAAACAAGTCTGTAGTTTATTGATTTTAAATGCAATTAAACAACCCCTGTTTAAATACACGAGGGTGGCAGAATATTAGGAACGCTCCTGAGTGACCAAATAATGCCATCCAGTTTTATAGTAAACCTTCACCTGAGCTTTAAAACAAAAAGACTCGGGTGATTCTGTTTATGTACTTTAATATATGGAAAAAAATTATGTTATATTGTAACAAAGCCTGAAAGACGTTTATTTAAAATATTTCCCCCTTTCTTTCTGGTCCCGGCCTCTCAGGTGTCTCTGATGCCGCAGCAGAAAGCTGCCGTGGCCGCCGTCTGCTCTTTCTTTGGCTTTTTCGGTTTTTCCATCTACCCGGTTGCCATGGAGCTGTCGGTGGAGTGTTCGTATCCCGTTGGAGAGGCCACATCAGCCGGACTCATCTTTGTATCAGGGTACTACTGTCTGAGCAACACAAACTTATGGTTTTATCTGATTTTTGACAAAAACTGGAGTTCTTGCAAAATTCTGCTGTAAATTATCCTGAAGACCGTAAAAACACTTCAGAGACAATCAGAGGAATGTATTTATCAACTACTTGTGTCTTAAAGTCTTAGTAAAGAATAAGGGGCGGGGGCACGGTAATATTTCAGTGCGGCATTGACAAAAGAAGTTATATTTGGATTTGGCGATGCACTAAATCTTCAAACGATGCACAAAGTCATCTTACAAAATTTTTGTGTAGTTTTTTTGGCTTTAATTTTGCAGGAGAGTACTTACTGTAAAAATCAGCTGCTTAGCTGACATCATGACAAATGGCTTTCATCTTTGTGCTGTCACCTGCAAAAAATTTTGGGTCACTGTTGTGGGTGTTTCAGTAAAATGCAGCCTGACTGCACCTGGAGATGCACTCAGAGGCTTTCAGCTTTTCATGACCCATTTAAAAAGTTTGTTCTGCTGTTGACAGATCATGTTACATAAGGTGTGCTTGTGGCCGACCATGTGCCTCAGAGATTAGATAGTAAATAGAAAAACGTGAAGTTACAATACTGAGACTGACGTGACCGTTTCCTTCTTCCAGACAGGTTCAGTCAGTTATCTACATCGTCCTCCTTCAGGCTCTGACCACACGGCTTGCAGACTCTCCCCTGTCCACCTGCGGGGAAGCAGCCTTGAGCTGGAGGGGTAGGTCGCACGATGTTACATCAAACCTCTGTTTGCTGCTGGTCGGTTTAAAGTTTATTGATGTGCGTTAGTTTAATCTGAGGTCCGTGCTGCATAGAGTCACAGACGGTTCATCTGTCTGTCCGTCTAACCGAATCATTTGTTGGCGGTGAGGTTTAAACCAAGTTTCCAGTAATACTTAGCAGCTCCACCCTGCTGCAGTCACTGTTCAAAGCTGAAGTCCCAGCTCACCTTTCAAGCATCATCATCCATTTAATGATAATTTTCTGTTACTGACTGAAATATTTTTGTAATTCTTTTTAAATTCTTTTAGTCTTTTAAATGTCATTTTACTTGATCACCAATTCAAAACATTCATAATCAGGATAAACTAATTTCTAAGAAACAAATGTATCAAATCCAGATAATATTTGCAGTGTTTATTTCCTTTTTGCAGAAAGGTATTATTTTTTTCATTTGATGAGGGATTCATTTAAAAATAGAAGAACAAGCTGAGCTGTCGAAAGAAAAATAATCTAATTCCATTTCAGTTCTATTAATATAGCGGCGATTCACAACAGGACACTTCATACTCTATGATAAAGACTGCAATCTTAGAAAGACCTGCTATGAGCAAACACTTGGTGACAGTGGGAAGGAAAACCCCCCTTTTAATAAGAAGAAACCTCCGGCAGAACCAGGCTCAGGGAGAGGAGGCCATCTGCTCTGACGAATGGCAGTAGGGGGAGGAAGACAGGGCAAAAGACACACTGTGGAAGAGAGCCAGAGATTAATAATGAGAGCAATTTGAAAAAATGCCTGACTTTTTACATTATTGGTATTTCTAGCATGATCACAGTGGGAATTACAGCACATTAAAAAAGAGTAATTAAAACATTTTACTCCAATTTTCACACATAATGGTCACATTGGACCCTTTGGTGGGCCAGCTTTGGCTTTGGAGCTCCATGTACACAAGAAGCCTCCATAAAACTGGAAATGTTTTGTAATAGATGCGTGGTGTCTTTGAAGAGAGCGTTTGGACTAAAACTCGACCTTCCTGTCGTCCCCTACCCTCAGTGCCAATGATGGTGATGGCAGGGTTGTGCACTCTGTTCACCTGCTGCTTCCTCATCTTCTTCAACACCCGCTACAGGCGACTGGAGGCTGAAGAACAAGCGACTTACGGGACCAGAGAGAGCAAGCATCTATACAGCAATGAGCACGCTCCGTGGAGGCGTGAAGCTGCTGAAAATACAGAGGAAACATGCCACTATGAGTGAGAGCAGAAAGGTACTCGGATGGATGATCTGTTTTTGGTTTTGTTTTTTAAATAAAAATGTTCCTGTGCACTTTGATTAACTCACAAACTTTTGGTACATTGTTGGATGTAACAAGTAAATAATCCAAATTTTCAATGCTCAAAAAAAAAAATGTTTAAATTATTATTTTCCAGCCACTTTTGCATGTAAATAATCTGTGTGAATACATGTCATTATTTTTAATGTTCATTATTTTTTCCTTTTTTTAAAATGGAAACTAATAATAATAATAATAATAATAATAATAATGAGAAGAAAAAGACGAAGGAAATTATTTTAATACTATAAAGGGCACTGCAGACTTTTACTCACCCAGATTTAATACAGAGGTGAGGAAATGTTACCTCAAAATCAAGTACTTTGTTTATATGGGTATAAAACACCCACCCACACCTGACCAGGTGCAGAAGAGTAAATTTTAATGGGAGTTCGGTGCTTTGTTACAGAACCTGCTTTTATCCATTAAGTGAAATTTCACATGTGGATCGTCACCGCATGTGTCGGCATTCATGTATCCACTGTCCTTCAGTGCACTCCACTTCAGTCTTACGGTCTTCCTTTGAACAGCAAACATGTAAAGGACATAAACTGTGAGTCACATGACTCGGGAGACTCGTTCGTGTGCAGAAAAGATTCATTTTGATTCTCAGGGACTGACTTTGTGCCGTCAGTCAGCACTCGAGCTGCTTGAAATAACTCCTGATGCCATC
>VUQG01004399.1:98561-113732 GCA_015106755.1 Etia nguti
AAAACTAAAAATTAAAAAAAAAAAAAAAAAAAAAAACTAAAAAAAAAAAAAAAAAAAAAAAAAAAAAAAAATTAAAAAAAAAAACTAAATAAATTTAAAAAAAACTAAAAAGTGTTTTAACCACATTAATGCTTTATTTTTGTAAATGTGTGGCCTTCTTAAGGACTGCAGATGTTTTAAAACCCTCGAATGATGTTGAAGCCTCACAGGTGAGACATACGTGGGCTTTGTGCAATAAAAGGAAACAAGGTGTTTCAGCTGTGGGGCACTTAATGACAAAAAACATGTACACAGTAAATAAGAACGCTTTTATAAATCATGTTCATTTTATTTTTTATCATTAAATTTGTTAATCTGTCCTACTTGAGTTTGTTCATGTTACTGAGTTCAAATTTGATGCTTTCTTTGAGCTAAGAGGCAACAGGACAGGATACTGATGCTTTGCCTCATTTTCTGAAAAGGTTGACAGGACTGTGCTGTACACACTATGTTTGAGTAGCTTGTAGAATCCCCTTTGTCTTTACAATAACATTCATTTGATTCATCAAGTTTTATGGCATTAATTTATGCACAGCTCTCTTAAAGTCCTACAACAGCTTTTTGTTTATTCAGATTCAGCTTTGCAAAGCTAAACTGTACTGCCATCTTCTTTTTAGAGACAAGAGGCTGTGTCCTGAAACTCTTCCTAACACGCCATACTTGATCAGTCTGTGTCTAATTGTACTGTTATCAACTAACATGCTGAGGCCTGTCGAGTCTGAGATGGAGTCGTGGGGTTTTTGGAGTTACTGGCCATTGCTCGGTCTGCTTGCTCCGAGCTATGGGATGAATTTCTGCTCCTGTGATGATTGTGGAATTGTCTGAATACAGAACGGCAAACTGACAAAGCTTCTGCTTTTGTAGAGGTGCTCACGCTTGCTGATGATCAATGAAGTGGATTAGATTAGAAGTACCTCTTAATGACTCTCTTAGTTCCTATGAAAGCAGTAAGGCTGTATTTACGCACTTAAGCACTAGATGTTGTGTCAATGTTTACTTGTCCTTTTTTAGGCATTTATTTCATTTTTTATTAACATCGGTATGTTCAGATAACCTCAAACTGGATGTTTGGGGTTCCCCCCCCCATTCTGTATTTTCATGAAGACACAATAACACAAACAAGCGGATGGATAAAGACTCTGTAGAGCTTTAATTACTTCCCAATTCCACATAAAACAAATATAAAAAAGTAGAGCACTCTCTAGATTCAGAATCGGTCAGAACCGACCTGAAACCTCCCTATGAACATTATTTCTCCAGCTCAGTCTTCATACAGTTTTTAAAAAGATCCATTCATAATAATACGGCCAGGAGGTAAAAACGAACTAAAATGAAAACAAAGAAAAATACAACAAAAAAAAAGGGGGAGCGCTACAACAAATCAAAGATTTTCCCAACAGACATCCTCTGATGTGGCTGCACATGAGTGAAATGAATGGCACCAGACAGGAAAATAAAATTAAAACTGAAGAGGAGATTCTTGATGCAAGAGCTGGTAGTTTCTAATGTGTCGCTTCATCACATCGGGTGAACACAAGTACACATTTCATCGGGGTCGTGCGTCTCAAAGCTGCAGGGCGCAAAACTGCTGGTACACGGCCAGGATGTGGTGGTCGAGCTCGGCGGTGAACAGCAGGTTCTCCAGGGTTCCCATGTACTGCTGGATGGTCGCATGGTGCTGCAGAACGAGGGGGAGACGTCACATTAGAGTTCACAGAGTGAGTGTAGGATGAAGCTAGCCTTGGTTTCCATATTCAGATACATTAACCTCCTAAGACCCGAACTCTTTCATGGCATGCATTTTTAATTTCTCTTTGCTATTTGGGCTGATTGGGACCTGATGAATGTAAAAACATCCGGTAAAAAGAATTCTTTTTACCTGATGTAGTTTCTGAGAAAAATGATATCCACATATGAGGACATTCATTTTAAATTTCGACAGAACACTATAAAGTCACAATTGAGTAATGATGTGCAAAACTCTTTATTTGCTGTCCGAACACAGCAGCATTTTTCCTGAGTACAAAAACAAAATGAGAAACAACAATTGTGCCCCTTTGAGCAATATGGCTCATTTGAAGTGCTGCTAACAGTTGCAGGAAGACGTATGTCTGTAACAAAGTACAAAAAGTAAAAGATTTCTGAACATCGCATGAAACATTTCACTCCAAACGTGGGAACATGTTAACACCTATGTGTGTAAAATGTAGTATTGTGGTCTAGACAACCTAAAATGTGATGTCCACATATGTCCTAGGAGGTTAAAAAATGTCTCTTTTGGTAGTAAAGGGTTCCAGCCCGTTCTCTTGTTGAACCAAATGCCAACTGGAACTGAGTGAATCACATAAAGCTGGCATGTTTATATTGGCTCATATCCAGCACAGCAGTATTTGTCTGAATTGCTGATTTGCCTCATGTTTACAGTGCTACTCTTAGCATCTTAAACCATGCACCTGAGCCTGAGGTTCTGCTCTCCTTCCCCCACTTGCCAAGTGCTGCTAGGTAACGGCGTGATCACTGGGTTTGCATCCCTCAAAATGAAGGGTCTTTAGTTTATAATATAAGGAACCCTTATGTTGTTAAACAAATTAAGAAATTGGATAATAGAAGACAAACAGTAGCCTTTATAAATGAGAAACTAGGCTCTCGGCTCTATCAGATATTTTAGGTTTCTAAAGTCAGAGTGGCTCATTTTGCATGTAAGCACGACTGGCCTGCATGCAGTGTGCTATGCATGCTTGAAATTACATTTTATTTAAAAAATAAAAACTGAGAATGTGGCAGACAAATTCTTCATTTCTATTTTTCTGATTTTCCAAGTAGCTTTATGGATGCTGTGAGTCTCAGTGAATCTAATAATGTGTGTGAAATTTGTGTATTTGTCTTAAAACTACAAAGAAAGTAATTGCTTGTCCTTTTCCACAGGAGTAAAGAAAGTCAAAATTTTTACTCATCCAAAGAAAACTAAAATCAGACCAAGTGAGCATAAATAAAAGAAATCTAATGATGATGTGTGTGAGAGTGTTTTTTGCTTTTACCATAAGGAAGATTTGCTGCAGCCGCTCGATGCAATTTTTGTACCAGGGCGTGCTAATGTCGACGCTGCCCGTTTCACAGCGAACCAGGTGCTCCGTCAGCAGCATGATGAAACGCTAAGGATGGGGAAAGACCTCATTTAAAACTGATTTTATGGAGCAAGCTTTTATCTTTGTATTTTAATCTCTTCAGTTTGAGAAAGAAGAAATTCAGAGTCTGCAGCGGTGACTGTCATGACGCTGGCAACCACTTTAGCCTACACCTCAGGGCCCGATTCCAGGAAGTTTACCAAACAAACAAAGAGTATTCAGTTCCAGAAAAACTGATCAGCCAGCTCTGAGTGTGTTCACTCTATGTGATCACATATCTTTTAAAACATCTTCTGTTATTGTGGTCCGATATGAGCTTTGACGTCGTCTCTCTAATGAGGAAATGAAATAGAGAGTCAGTCAGCTGCTTCGGTGACGAGAGGAGGCCAAAACCAGAAACTGAACCAGAGTTTAACTTCCGTCGTTGTGGAACTGAGAATTTAGAATTTTAACTCATGGTTAACAACCTCAGTTTTTACTAATTCCAATTTCTGGAACACAACCCTGGTAGAAAAAAAAAATCTCTGTTCGGAGATTTTTGTCTAATCCCAGAATTTAATCCATCCCCTCATTCTTCCTTCACCAACATTTGACTGAGCAGGAGTAGGCGGGTCAAATTCAAACCCAGCAGGTGTTTCATATGCCTTCACCTGTGACGATATAGATCTAACCCTTTCTACAGTGCTGTTAGCACACAATGTTTACCTTCTAAGGAGCAATCAGTTGCAGTGATGTGGGGATCTGCTCAGATTCAGCACAGACACAAGCCACTTGACACAAGGCCACTAGAGGGCACTACAGAAGATTAAATCCCTTGTTTACTTCCACCTGCAGGAGTTGAATAAGTTGGAGAGCTGGCACCAGCAGCGCTGCAACCTTGAACCCGGTTAAGTAGTTAAGAAGATAAACGGAAGTCTTCCATACCTGGAAGATGACGAGGAAGAGGTTTTTCTGCTCGCTCTGAGCAGACTCCACCTTCTCCTGGAGCCTCTCGATCTGCTCTTCCAGCTGACCCTCCTCATCTTCACTGTTCTTGTCCATGTCCTCGTCATCCCCGCTGTCCCGCTAGTAGTGAACAACCATTTAAATTGAATTCATTTAACACAATTTCTTCATTATTTTAAGTTTAACATTCACATAACGATGATTGCGTGTTGGGGGGGGTTACCCTCTTGTGCTGCTGTTTCTCCAGTTTGTCTTTGGCCTCCTCCAGCTCCTTCTGGATCTTCTGCACGTGTTTGTTCATCTTTCGGATGGTCGAGTGCAGGATCTCCCAGATGAAAAGTCTAGACGAGGCACAGAAAGTCTTTCAGTTTACAGAGAAGACGCTGCGCTCGCGTCATGAGAGCTGAAACCTAAACATCTGCGCGTCCCACCTGGTGAACTCGTGGGCCATGTCCTGAGAGAAGAGCCAGTTAGCGACTGCAGCACAGTCCACAACCTGCGTCCGAATCAATTTGTCCACCAACACGGCGATCATCTGCCAATCAGCAGAGACACGTTTACAAAGAAAAAAAAAGAACTGGTTTCATTCACAGGCTCGTGGGTGTCACACTGTTTGTTGTACCTGCGGGTGGTTCCTCCACACTTCATACAACACTTTGAGGAGGTGCAGCTTTCCCTCGTCGCTGTTGGCCAGAGTCTTCAGGATTTCGTGAAACCTGAAAGCAATCAGACGCAGGTGAGGCCAGCAGCTCTCCAGTTGTTCATTTGACTCTAAAACTTGCGCTACCATGTGCATCCAGAGCATAAAAAGCAACTAAATTAAATAATTTTCCTTTTATTTTAGCTCTTAATAAATAATAGTTTCTGGCACTTTGTATAATAGCAGAAAAACATTTGATGCATCTCTCTGTATCATAGCTGAATACAATACAACATTTTGGTGGCAACAGATGTTCCTTACTTGCCGAGTGCACTGAACGAGTGGCTGAATGATTTGGCTGCTAGGTTGAGCAGAGTCTGCAGGAACACGTCGATCTTCAGGGGATTGAAGCTCTCGCCCTCGTCTGGAGGGACCGAGAAAGAAATGTAATCAAAGAAGGGAGAAGTGTAGGAGAAAGGCAGCACTGCACAAATGAACTTTTCATGCAGGAGCAAGTAAAAACGAAACAGGAAACAAACCATCGTCATCTTCCTGGTTGGGGTTGGGGACCTCTTTGAGGACGGTGAGGATCTCTTCGTTAGATGCTCTGTTCTTGATGGCGTTACTGACGGTGATGGACATGGGGTAACCCGGTAACGAGGCTGTGAAGCAGCAGAGTCGTCATTTTGTTTGATGTTACCAGTATTTAGTTATCAGTCTGCTCCTTTTTGTTTTTAAGTAACAATAAAACAAAATGTCTGACAGTCTTACAGGCGCTCTCATCTGCATATTTATATGTGAATATGGGTTCAGCAGGAATGAGGGCTGAAAAGGTTGGAGGCACGATGTCCACTATCCTTTGGTGGTATGAAAGTCTGCGATTAAAGCAGCAAAACAGAGAACAGCAGAGAGCACAGACATAGTGAAATTGTTAGACATTAAAACTGATCGTATTGGAGAGAAAATAAGTTCAAAAATAAAACATTTTTAATACTGAAGCCATTATATATAAAACATGTTTTCTTAGATTATCAAGTCATAAATTCACAATGAAAAGTGATTAAGTTGAGCTAACTTTAAAAAATGAATTAATGTACTTCTTTTTCCCCTCAAATTTTCTAATCCAAAAGGATTTTTAAATGTTTTCTTGTTATTGTAGTCTCTTCCCAGCCTTACTTCTTCCCTATAGTGGCCCTGATACACCGACACAACACTCAAGACAAAGAAGATAAACCCTCTCTAACTATATTACTATACCTGACTCTCGTGTCCTGATCTCCTCTACAGGACTGGAAAACTCAAAGAAAGTATAAATAATGCTCCAATACCTCATGCTCTTCTCCAGAACCTCTTTGACAAACTTCGGCTTGGGTTTCTCTAGATCCACGGTCAAGCAGTCAGCCCTTTAAGACAGAGCATGATTTAGGTTATAATATTAAAAAGACAAACGTATATTCGGCCACTTTAAATGCTCCCAGTCACTCACTCACCAGTCGTCCCAGCTCCATCGGAACTGGAAGTTGCTCAAATGATGAGAAAACCAGTTGATTAGTCTGCAAAAATTAGCAGTGGGATGGCATTACAGTGTTAAATGAGAGTCGGGAAACACTTGACCTTCTCTTTGTATTGTTAAAGTAAAGATACAGAAACATTACCTGTCTATGCAGGTGGTGTTCATGGTGTCCAGTCTCATGTAAAGCATCTCTGTGGCTTGGGCCAACTAACAGGCATGTGTTAAGGCTCCAATAAGAACTTCTAATTGTTAAACCTTTTAAAATTTTCCAACTATAGTGTGTTTTCTACATATGTGCTCATTAAGACAAGTCAAATTTAATGTCCGTTTGTATCCTTTCACATACACTTTTACTCATTAAGCTCATTATTGTGTTAGCGAGTTCAAGTTAACTGATTATTCTAAATTGCCCATAGGAGTGAATGTGTGTGTGAATGGTTGTCTGTCTCTCTGTGTTAGCCCTGAGTCAGGGTGCCGACCTCTCCGGGGCGTACCCTGCCTCTCGCCGTATGGTAGCTGGGATAGGCTCCAGCCACCCTGTGACCCTGACAAGGATAAGCGGAAGAGAATGGATGGATGGGTCTTGTGGTCTGCACAAGGGTCTGATGATATATCAACATCCCATTTCTTTACTCCCCAACACTTGGTATTGGCCCCAAAATTCCAGTATGCGTAAGTATCTTTAATAAAAACCTGTGATTAACTAAACTGTTAGTAAGTACTCGCAGCAGGCACAGTTGTCCCGTACCGTGCTTTAGCATGATGACTCCTCCTTCGTCTGTTGACCTGCGCTTAGCGATCCGGACTCAAATCCTTATTCGTTTTAGAAAAACATTCTTGCAGAGCAAACATTTCGTGATTTTATGCATTTTGTGGCTTAACTGAGGAAGTGGTGACACAATGTCCTCTTCATGACTTAAAACCAGCAATTTTTTAGACAGGAGTCTTTATGGAAACACTCGAGATTGTGTGCCAACTGAACGGCTTAGCTACACCGAGGGACGGCACGCACCATTACGCTGCTCAAACAAACTAAAATATTGAGGGGGTGTGCGAATATGCCCTTGAAGTATTATTTAATTTGATCGGGACATGGCAAATATGTGTTTCTGCATTTTCTGGTGCATATTTTTGCTGCCTGTATTAAATTATTATGAAGAAAATGTCACAGGAACAACAGAGAGGAGAATCCAGTCAATCATTTGACTCAATAGGTAACCTTTTAACCCAACAGCCAAGGTTACAACGATAAACCGTTTCACCAAACTCTCAGTGTCTCATAGTGAATCCTGGGGTTTGAACATGGATTACATAAGATCGACTGCTAAAAAATCTAGGCCCTGTTAATCTCTAAAACTAATCTAAATCTAAATTAAAGATGTTCACGGTCCTCTTTTGCAACAGTTTGGTGAATTTAAATCAAACACGTGTTCAAATTTTTCAAAGGAGCAGTGAAAAGGGTTTGCACTAAAGGTTATTCTTAACATTCAATAATCAAGGATACGACTTGGGGCAACGATCCGGGCTGCAGTTTGCAGAGCTCGATCAGCAGTGTGGTGTACATGACATCGATGTGAGGCGGCGAGGGTAGCTGGAAAAGTTCCCCAAAGATCACCTAAAAGAAAAAAGGCAAAAAGCCAGCAGATTACACTAAAACAGCTCTGCACTGTTTCTACTTTTCGATGCCAGAAACAACAAAGAAAATATACCTCGACGATGTGATAGTTGAGCGGGATCTTATTTTTCCCTGGGTAGCTGAGGAGCTGGGCAGCGCTGAGCATTAGAAATAGAACAAGAAAAAAAATAAAGTTTAAGGGTTTTAGTAAAAAATTAATACGAGTGACTATTTATCCACACATTCAGGTTTAAAAAAGAAAAAGAAAAAGCCCTCATTACTCACCATGTTTTCCTCTCTTTCCAGTGAGTTTTGATAATGCAGTGCAGGTTTTCCTCTATAACAAATCTCTCCACAGAATGGCTGCCAGGCATAACAGGTCCCTGAACAGAAAGAGATGAATATGTAAAAAGTTGCAGAAGAAGAGTTTGACAGACAGCGTTTTATCTGTAATGAACCTCTGGGGCGTCGGTGTAGTCAAACATGCGGAAGATGACCCGGGGCATGGGGTACTGGGCGTCGGGCATGTGGCCCGGTGGGGTGAAGGGGGGCAGGTTGTGCTGCAGGGCCTCGCAGAGCACGCTGTCAAAGGCGATGTAGGGACGAAGGATGTGACGCTCCTGCCAGCGGTCTTTCTTCAGCTTCTGAATCTGAGCCCAAAGGCAGTCCAGGTACTGGAGGAAGGAAGAAATATCATGATCTTATGATCCGTTTACTCATACGAAAACAAACATTACTGTATCCAAACAGCAAGCTCTAGTTAACATGAGGCCATAAGGAGCCACTTTTACCGTTTTGACCATTGCACATATTTGCTGCTGTTTAACTGACTGCAAGACTCTCACCTCCTCTTGTGGATGGGGTTTCTCTGCAGTCCACACCTGCAGCATGGGGACGTGGGTCTTTACTCTCCTCCTGAAAAAATGTGGACGTAGCCAAGAATAAAAATAAAACAACGGCAGCAAACGATGATTGCTTAATTAAAATCTCACCAAACCGGGGAACGTACTTGAGGTAGCCTTCGATCTGGCTGAGGAGCCGGTCCATCTCCACGTCCTTCTTCTCATAGAGCTCCTTCCCGACCCAGGGCAGACAGGACAGAACGACGTACACAAACCAGTCTGACCGAACCTGACGACGTAAAAGAGACCAGTTACAGAACTGGCTCATAATCCACCACAGCGTGGACTGTGACACAGCCATGGGCTAGTGCAAAAATCAAAATGTGCTCCATAATGATCATGTTTAACCATGTTTCACCAAAATTAAAAGAAAGAAAAAAACTGATAAATCAAATAATTACTATTTTAATGTAAAGCTTTCGGGTACCATACAGCTTGTTTTACTCCATACACCATCTGCCTACCTGTGGCACATCTTCCTCCTGAGTAACACTGACAAAGTTTTCAAACATGGCCACCATAGAGGGAGCAGCAATCACGTGGCAGTTGACCAAATCAGACAGAAAACGCACCTAAAGAAAGAGATGTCATTATGAAAAATAAATACCAAAGTGGCCATGTTAATTGGTTTAAAAGCAATCTGTAAGATTATTATACAAAGCCAGCATACCAAGTAAACAGCTTCACTGTACAAGTTGTTTTTTAACGTCTCCTTCAACTGCCTGATCATGGCCTCCACAAACTCGCCCCCAAAGTTGTAGTTCCTGGCGTTAAGGAGGCCGACTAAGGTCGTATACACGGTCAGCTTCTCGGGCAGCAGGCGGGCACTTTTAACAAATGACAACATAAAATGACTGCCACCACACAAAACACACTTACGCAATTTATTAGAAATCAAAGGGTGAGAAGAGGTGTCAACGTACACAGCACATAAAATGCGCAGAATTTTGCTTTTGTAGTTTGGGAGGTCTGCCTCTAAGACGCCAGCAAGGCCCTCCAGGTTGCTCTCGAGGGACGATGTGCTCTGTAAGGAAATATTTAGCAAATTAATTCAAATGAAGCTATTTCGCACAAGAGCAATTTGTCACTAGAAAGCAATTTAACACAAAGCAAAGAAGACCTAAAAAGAACATTCTGGCATTTACTTTTAGAAACAAAGTATTGCAGCACTGAACTTGTGAGGCTCATCTCTCTAAGGTGGAAAATGAAACTACTCATCCTGAAAATAAAAATGTGTCCTTCCTGTAGAGTCTCCTTACCTTTTCCCCAACACGACATATCAGCGACTCCAGACGGTCTTCGATCTCAATCGGCTCCGATGTTCTCCTCCTCTTATGGGCTTGACCTCCTGGAAAGGTGAAAGAGTAACACAATAATCAGAGCAAGAAGAGGCTCAGCCAGCTCCTGTAGGAAATATCTGTCAGTTTCTCTTAGCTAGCGCACTCTTAAAAAGAGATTTTTAATCTCAATGAGTATT
The DNA here is from genome assembly GCA_015106755.1 of Etia nguti. Lineage (NCBI taxonomy): Eukaryota > Metazoa > Chordata > Actinopteri > Cichliformes > Cichlidae > Etia > Etia nguti. The sequence continues at coordinate 108,818 of VUQG01004399.1, forward strand.
TTCAAAGTTAGGATGATAAATTATCCACTGTGTTCATCAGTTAAACTGCCATTTCAGGTTCAGTGGTTTTCAGACAGCACAGGACTATGAATTAAACAATGATCTGATAAAAATAAAGCTATGTGAAGTCCAGAAAAGCACACTTACACTGTCATTTAAAGAATAAGAGCGTTAACAAAACATGAATCCAGCAATTGAATTGAACATTTAAAGGGGACCAAATTATTTTTACATTTATTTTTTCCTTTTTTTCTGTTATTTATATAAAGGTTATTAACACTGTTAATATATTAAAAGTAAGGATGTAGTCTCGAGTGGTTGTTCATTATGTCTTATCAAATCAAATAGCACTGTATCAACAGCCTTCTCTTTCTGGGATTAACAAGTTATTTTCCTGGTGTCGCATGCAGACTGCCACATCTAACAGTGGATCTATACTTGTCTTAAATGCACGTCGTAGACACTTCATACTAGCAAACTACTCCGAAATCTGATGGCTTAACCTGACGTACACCTTCCTGGAAAAGAAACTACACATCACACTACACAAGTCATTAAATGGCTTCAGCCCTAAATATATATCTGAGTTGTTTAAGATACAAACCCAGTAGTTCTCTAAGGTCTGCAAGATCTGGTCACCTAATAGTGCTTGAATCTGAAACAAAACAGGGTAATAAAGCACTTAGCTGCTATGGTTTTAACCAGGGGTGTCAAACATAAGGCCCAGGGGCCAGAATCGGCCCAGCGAAGACTCCAATCCGGCCACCATGGGCAGCTTTCGAAAGTGTGAAGGAGGGCATTAATTTTGGCTTCTTGATTGTATTTTCATGACTTTTACAGGTTTTTATACTGATAAAGACCTCCATGGCCACTGATCCTATGCCAAAGTAATTAAGCAACAGATGAACAATTAAATGACAGAAATGTTTCTGTCGACTGTAGAAATGTATAATTTTTAAACGAGAGCTGTGACAAAAAAAAAGACAGGGTATTTTCTGTGAATTGACAAAAACTGTTTTATAATTCAAACTGCATGTGCCACTGCATGTGGCTGTATGTGAGCCATGACACAAAATAACTTTGATATCTCTGCTTTTTACTACCATCTTTGCCATTATTGTTATTGCTATGAATATTACTATTATTTCTGCATTTTCCCTTCTTTTCTTTTCTGTTTTAATCTTAATCTTGTAAAGCATCTTGAATGACTGTAATGTTTGAAAAGTGCTACATTAATAAACTTGCTTTGCCTATGTACATATGCAAAGTCACCGTGATCCCAGATTAAGAGAAGAGAGCGGATTTAGTCTTCAAGCAGAGCAGGTCCCATTTAATTTCAGGATCTTGCACTCAGCAGGAAAATATTTGATAATTTTATGTGATTTTCCCCGCCCATAAATCCAGATCAATAGTTAAACTTTCAATCAGATGTTAACACCAAATCTCGTGCTTGTTTCGCAGTGTTTGGTTACCGCCCCCATAGTCACTGACTACGCTGGTTAACGCCAGCTAATCCTGCAGCTAACTGCACCGGTTCATTTTGCGGCTGCATGCGACAGTTTGAGCACTTTTCTCGTTTTCAGTGCGCCACAATGTGACTGAATACCTGCGGTCATCACTGTTTTCGCACTTTTTGGATGTCGTTGATAAAACTCAAACTAGTAAAACAACCCTCCTAACAGTGCGCGTGGACGCATGAAAAGCTCGCTAACGCCAGCTAGCCACCGCTGGTTAGCCTAACGGTGTGAATAATACACGCCGTTAACGTGCACCGACTCACCGTCGTTCTCATCGCTGTGCCGCCTCCTGGACATGTTTCACCCCGCTTTGATGTAAATGTAACAAAGCCAAAATATGTGTTGAACGAGAAACAAAACAATGAGTCCGTGAAACGAGTTTATCTATGGATCATTCAGCAACCAGCCGCTCAGAGAAAAATAACAGCGGTCAGATTCAAGTGAAGCACATCCGGCTAACCCGGAAAGTGCACCCGCCTTTGGTGTCCGGAGTCTTGTGCGGAGTTTTCTGGTGCACGTTTGGAGGATTTGTTTGTTTTTTTTTACTTAAAATAATATGTGAGACTTTATATTTAATTCTGGTCAAACGGGTTAGTCGCTAACTATTCTAAAAGCTGTCTAAAAACACAATGGCGGCGGAACATACAACCTGCTCAGAGTTTATAAACTGGGAGGTTGACTCTTCAGTTTGTAATGGATTCAAACAGGAGAAGCAACTTTCTGCCCCACAAAGGAGAAACTACAGCTTCTGCAGGAGAAAGGTGAGCATCAGGACACACTGACTGGAATCCCTGTTTTATGGTTCAAAGGTTGGACATGTATAACGATTACTGTAAAAATTTAGCTTAATATATCAAGTACTTTTTCCAGATATTTAATTTTGTTTTTCGCACATTGAAATCTGAGGCAATGTTTGAACATTAATATCTCAAAATCTAAGAAAGATAAAAGCCTTAAATTGGTACTGGCCTCTCTAAGCATCAAAATGAGTCAGTATCTGTAATCTGTATTTTCTAGTTAAAATCTGAAAATTCATACAAATTTGAGCACACTCATAAAAAACTTCAAATTGCAAAAGACAATTAGTGACAGTTTATGACTTTATGAACAACAGTATTAGAAAACGTTATGGTCTGTTTTGCATTGTGTAATTTTGTATTTGTGATCAGCAGTTTCTCAGCTGTGGGCTGGGAGTGTAGCTACTTAAAAAATCTGTATATTTTCCCATTATTATTGTTATCATTATTATTATTATTATCATCATCAGTATTATTGTATAACTTAGCTAACCAAGGCTGATGCTGATATAAGCATCCGACAGATTAAAAAATTCAGATGTAAATATGTCAACTCTTATTCTTACGTTTTTATTACAAACAGTTGTGCAGTGGTCACAGTCTTTACAGAAGGTCCGGGGGTTTAAACCTACTGGTCTTTTTGTGTAGAGTTTGCATCCTCCCCCTGCATAGGTTTCCTCCGGGTATTTTGGTATCCTCCCATGTCCTGTTTTACAGTCTGTGATGGACTGACAGGTGGTGTGTGCCCCACCTACCTTCCAGTGTCAGCTGGGATAGGCTCCACACCCCCACCACCACCCTAAGTTGAATACTATAATAATAATACAATAGTAATATATTGTTAAGAAGGAAGGGTCATTATTTACCAACTTTCCAGTCATTTATTTTAGAAACTGATACAATTTCTAAACTACTCTGGAGAAATTTCAATATTATAGCATATTGGACAACATATGCACCAAACTGTGGCACACAGTTGGCACACAACTGTCTTATACTGTCTTATATATAATCTTAAAAATCTGTTTGACCACGCTAAAGATTTAACTCTTTATCTGTTTTTGATGGTATCCTCTCAGTCATTTGCTGCATTTGTGGCATCCCAGCGTGACGGTAGTCACGAGGAAGGAAGCCCTTTATGGTGCTGCTGCGGCCAGACCTTCCATGAGCACGCCGCCATTCACAAACACGTGGCCAGAGCGCACAATGCTGAAATACAGCAGCTCACACAGGACGAGTATGAGCGTTTGTTAAGCCAACTGGAAGAAGAGCCCCAAGCAGCGCAGATGCAGCTGAATGAGCACAGTGGAGAAGCAGTGGACGTCTTTGTGTGGATTCCCGATATCAGCCACATCTCTGAGGAGCAGCTTAAAAAGTAAAGATAATCGGAGTTCAGTTGTTTCACTATAGTCTATATTTATAATCTTTATATGTAGATTATTAATGTGTCCAGTTTTAATTTTTCAATTTGATGTTTTATTTTTGTTCTTTGTTCTCTCGTTCTCTGTCAGCGGTCCAGGCAGGGTTCTGCTTTACTATCACTACTGTCGCATCAAGGAGCCACATGTCATCTGTGCTTGGCAGAAAGCTCTGTGTGAGAAGCTTCACTTAACAGGCAAGGTGAATGGATTCTCCTATCTTGCCTTGGGCTGAGGAACACTTCTATGAAAGAGCAAGAAAAAAAGGCTTTTATCTTAATTTCAGTGTAACTATTCCATTAAAATGTATGTTGATCTTTTCCTTCAGGTGAGGGTGGCGACTGAAGGCATCAATGGAACAGTTGGTGGCACCAACTTGGCCACTGACATTTACATAGAAGCAATGCGTTCACATCCACTGTTCGAGATGGATAAGGAGGATTTTAAGGTCAGAATCAGATAAAGGGAAATTTTATATACTAGTGTCACCTCCCCCTCTTAATATTGCTTCATAGGATCATAGGACTCTGTTATAGGCTCCATCAGGGTGTGGTTTGTCCATAATCAGACTTTAAGCAGTTATTAATTTATTTTTGTTAATCTTTGAATATTAATGGTGCCTTTTTTGTGGTTTTGTTCAGACCAGTGACGGTGGCGCAGAGTGTTTTACAGAGTTGAAGGTCGGGCTCTACAAGGAGATTGTCCCAATGGGAGTGGACCCTGATGTTATATCTTACCAGCTGGCAGGTACTATTTGTACCATTTATACTGATACTGTAAGCCTACAGAAAGTATTAATAATGTAAGTGACACCTGTAGCTGATGTAATAACATCATTGCCTTTATTATCATAATAAGGTGTTTCAGTTTCAGTTTTATTTGTCATATGCAAGTTAGCACAGGGTCAACATTGCAATAAAATGTATTTGACGAGCAGAAGACAGTCACTCAGCAGTATAGTACAGTAAAAATTAGTAAAGAGCAAAATATTTATAAAATATAGTAAAAAAAAAAAAGTTAACAGATAATATATATATATATATACATATGTATATATATATATATGTGTGTGTGTGTATGTGTGTGTATGTATGTGTGTATATATATATATCTATATATATATATATACACACTTGTGAATAGATACTTGTGAAATGTCTGCATTGATTGCTGCTCTGCTGCC
>VUQG01004402.1:2569-30000 GCA_015106755.1 Etia nguti
TTTTTTTTAAAAAAATTTCTTTTTTTTTTTTTTTTTAACAAAACATGTTTTTGAACTACTCTTCTTACAATCCTACATCAAAACACTGATTGGTGGAACAATCAATGATGTCACTGTTAACATGGAAATGTTTAGTTTCAGGTCTCAAAACTTCAGCAACAGTGAGAGCAGTGATTTCAGTCAGGAACAAAGCACCGTACCATATGGATAACTATAGTTTCCTGCACAAACACAACACAAACCAAACATTTACACATTGTTATTTAATTCCATGAAAAGGGAGTTTTTCCTTCTCACTGTAGTCAAAGCACTTACTCACAGGGGGGTCATATGATTGTTGGAGTTTTCTTTGTTTTCTTTGTATTATTGGAAGTGCCTTGATGCAACTATTGTTGGGATTTGGTGCTATATAAATTAAATTGAATTGATTTGAATTGAACTATATTGCCAAAAGTATTGATTGTCTGCCTTCACACACACATGAACTTAAGTTCATGTGGGTTTAATATGATGTTGGAATACCCTTTGCTACTATAACAGCTTCAACTCTTCCACAAGGTTTAGAAGTGCGTCAATAATTTAAATAGTAGAGTGAATACTTTTGATAATATAGTGTATGTCTTACAGTACCTGTAGGACACGTGTGCTTGATTAAATGTAATTCATGCACTTCCAAAAGTACGAGGCCAAAAATTAATTGATGTCTCAGCTATGCTCCACTTCATTATCCTGCAAAGCTGATGAGAAGGGGGGCCGGATGCCTTGTGACTGACAGGGTGACGCTGGGATTCCTAGGCCAACATCTCGACTGCTCCTCCTCCTAATGTGATTTATTAAGCTCTTTCCTGGGGTCATCAGTAACACCCCTTTTTCTTCTACCAGTCCCTCAAACACTGCTCCCAGACTCTGCCGTATTCTTACACAGAAACGTGGGCAACTGAAGACATAGAGAATGGGGTTCAATACTGGATTTAAGAATGCCAGTGTTGTAGCTAGAGGTAGACCCACCTCCACTAGTTTGAGACATTCTATATTATATTGGGCTGCCACTTCGATCATACAGAAGATGTGATAAGGAGCCCAGCACAGTGCAAATGCTGTAATCACAGATGTCACCATTTTGGTGAAACTCTGGGATAGCTGGCTCTGACTCGTCAGATTAGGGGTGGTAGGGGTCAAAGGGCCTTCTTTAGTGGTTAATGATGGACCAGGGATTAGAAGTTTGAGAGATAATTTATTTGTGGCTGCAGTTCTTCCATGTGTAGTTCTTGATTCTTGATTTCTGTTTAACATAATCAGATCATCAGTTAGTCTGGAGGCACTCTGCTTCCTCCTCCTGTTCCTGCTCCTCAGACTGAGACCAATTTTGATGTAGCTTCCTGCAATCACTGCCAGTGGCAATATGAATGCCAGCAGCAGCTTGGAGATAGCTGTGGCCCACTGCCTTGTGTTACAATCTCTCTCAAGTGTGGCATATGAGGAATACATGGCAAAATTGTGATAGCACAACTTTCTTTTATGCTTCGTTTCAGTCACTGAGCGGAAAACATAATATGGCAATGCATTAGCTGCTGCCCATAGCCAACCCAATACGCACACTTTCCACGCTCCCGCTACTGATCGATGATTTTGGCTCCACACTGGCTTGGTGACCAGAAGTAAGCGGTCTAGTGAAATGGCTGCCAGAAGGAAGGCTGATACGAACATGTTGAAGAAAAAGATGAATGTCTGCGCTTTGCAAAGTGGGTTGCCGAGCTCCCAGCTGTGACGAGAGCTTAGGTATAAAGTGAAGAGGGGAAGCGTCAGGGTAGCCAGGAAGTCAGACAGGGCCAGGTTGAGCACCCAGATGGAGGCCACGGTGCGTTGTCTCAGGCGGAAGCCCACCACCCAGATGATCAAGGCATTCTCCAAAATCCCCAGGCAAGAGACCAGTCCGTGGATGCAAACCACAGTCAAATTGACCTGTGTGTTGTTATTAAGTTCATGGCTCCTCATCATCTCAAGCTGTGAACAGAAAACCTGGTCCTCTGAGACATTTGTCTTGTTGGACATGTTTGAGATGATTTTTTCTGAAAGTGAAACAAAACACAGACAAGAAGCTTATGAATAACCAATTAAAGTCAGATTTAGGAATATGGTGCATATGTACTATTTGTTTTACAAAAGGTCACAAGGTATTTTACTTTCCTGATCTCATATTCATCTCCATTTGTGAGAATGTAATAAGTAATGTGTTTAAATGCCCCTGTGGTCAAGGTTACACTGAACAAACAAAGAGAGACTCAAACAACACATTTCAAAACACAAAACAGCAATTTGCACTGGGAACATGGAGTTTTTCATACTCCACGTATGCCATAGCCAGACATAGAGTAGGATCTCTGCACTCACCATAGTGACCATAGTGACACCTGCTGGACTTAATTATATGTATATGTATATATATATAAGGCTGAAAAACAACACGTTTGTTGGAATGGCAAAACATAAACCGGGATTTGTCAACTGCCCCTGAGGTTTTGTGCTAGTAATTCCTATTTCCCTTCTGATACTAATAATTTTGATTTGGCACAACAGATAAATGTATTGGGGAAGTGCATCCTCTTGAGAGACTGAATGAGGAATGACTATTTACAGTTAGAATCCAGATAATAGAGATAATGTTATGAAACTTTTATGTGCTTGTGCTTACCGCTGACGCTCCTCACACACCCTCAGGTGCACTGAATCCACTTTTCTTGCCTGTTTGTCTTTTTGTTTTTATTGAGCAATTACATACCTTGCTTTCAGCATTATGACTAATATGATTATTGGTAAATAGTAAATCGCCTGGCAGTAATATTTTTGGAAGTGAAAGCATAATGTTCTGACTAGAGTTACCTTTCACCATAACTGTCACGGAAGTTCGTTGTGAGAAAAAAATAAGAAAAACACAGACACAGTCTTTTTGAAACATGTCAAAGCTTGTTTTTGTGGTCTAGCCACATACCATCTATTGGGCAACTACACATGCTTAGTTAAAGAAAATCCTTTGGAGGGAACAGAGATACCAACAATCTGTGAGGATGCCTGTCGTTATCAGCCCATAATATCTCCAGTGAAATATACACTTTGCGCTAAAGACATAAGGGTAGCCAAAACTTAAAGACACAACGTTTCTATTTAAATGTAAGGGCTCTTTTCAGTTTTAAAACGTTACCATGCTGTGTACACAATGCAAAACACCTCAGACTAAGCCATAACTGAACTATTATTAAGGTTTCAAGTGATTATCGTTAATGTTATTATTATTTTCTTTACATTTTCAAATCATTATAAAATTCATTTTAAAATTGTAAAAGTCGAAAGAAGACATCAAATAATCACATTTTCACTTTTTTCCTGATATTACTACTATCAACATACTTAAGGGTCATTTCTTAAAATGGAGTCAGAATGGATCATTTTTATGAAGTTGCTAGATCATGACTGATGTGGCAGGCTGCATAATTCACAGTGTGTGAGTGAGATATGATGTTCAAATTGGATATATACCCTATAGAAATAGACACTCCTTATTACTTTACTCCTCACAAAGATTATTTGTGGCTTATATGCTGGTCTCATCAGAGATTTGACTTTAAGGTTGTAAACCTCTCCTGTAAGTGTGAAAGGGTTAGGAACTATTTAAAGTCATGACTGAAGAAACGACCTGCACCTCGGGCACGAAACCTACTAATGACAGTTACCTGGCATGTTAACACCAGGACCACTGTACTTACGCAAGTAGGAAGTAAATGAGGTAGTTAATGGAATCAAGGGAACTGCGTCTTAAACGAAGAGTAATTTTTTCCCTTGATTACCACATGCCACATTGATTCAAGAGCTATGGATTTCAAGTTCCAAGACACCTAGCTCTAAAGAAAAAAAATCCTAGTGCCGATACATTAGAATAATTTGTTGGCTCAGCTTTAACACAATTATTTATTGTTAGATTAAGGGGTGTAACACAAAGCAGTGAGGCCCTGACAACAGAGACAGTGTAGCTAATAAAAAATGATCTGATTACTACAGTAGCTTTTTAATAGTGCTAGTATTGAACATTAAGAGAGGTAAAATAGAGAAATACACTATGAATATGAACTTGAAGTTCCGCTGTTAAATTCCGTTTAGTGCCGGTCTAAGTGTTCTCCATTGTTACTATTTCTCACTTGTTTTCCAACAGATTCCAGCCATTTTACAGGCATTGAAATATGGGTTGAGATTTTTATGATAAAAACATTTGACTATTCACTTATAAAATTCAAAGCAACATTGTTCTCCTTCAGCTATGGTTACATTCTTCATCCCTGCACACATGATATAGATGAGGTAAAAACAGCACCGAGTCTGAACATGAATACAGAAGGATGAGTTGATAAAAATGAGACACAGTGCTGACGTGAATGCATGAGTGTTTCTTTCTTTCTAGGATTACTAATTTAGGGGTTGTTTTAGCTTTCGGGAGAACTTTTTAAATATCTTGGGTGAACTCAGTTTTTGAATACCTACATTACGAGAGGCCCGTCCAATACAGAACAGAACAACGTCACTGGGCAACTCTGCATGTTTTCGAACCAGCTGTAGTGATTATGAAGATAGCGGTCTAGTGAACACTTTCTTTTTTTGAGGGTTATTCTTTCATGAACATCGACTATATTATGTCAAAGCGTATCAGTGTGGTATTATTTCTATCTTTACTACCTTGACAGTTGCTACACATTACGCTTTTATGTGAATTCTATTGATTCTTACTCTTTACGTGTGCTCTGTATGGCCAGGTCCCATTTTATTAAGTAACAGGGCAATTCAATTCAACAGCAACATAATATACAGCCTCTATATTGACCATAAAATTGAGTTACACCTTTGTCTCAACAAATTAAATTACATTGAAGTGTAGCCCTTTAAAAAAAAAAAAAGTACATTAAAAACTGCTAACTAAATGTGCAATAATCCATATATCTGATTTATTGTTCATTGCTAAAATTAAATGCATAAAGAGACAGGTTACAAGTGCAGATATAGCTCTGATCTCAAAACAGTTATTTCTTGTTTGATGATCTCCAGTCATAGAAAAAAAAACCCCTGCTAGCTAATTACCACATATGATTAGATGTTATATAATCAGGTATAAATTATGTAATTCATAACTAAATAAACACCTACTGTTGGATTGTTAGAAATGACAAAGAAATGCTTTTTAAGAAATGAAAACTGAATTATGCTCAAAACCAAACATAACTATTGCTTAACAACAGCAAGAAGTAGAGCAAAACCATGATGACTGCATATGTACCTTGTACTGATAACTAAACTTTAGTATTGTAGAAAACACTCACCTATGTAGTTTGTCAGATTCACAGAAGAAATAGAAAGTTGAAACTTTTCATAAATTTCTGTTGCACATTTCTTGTGAGCCTGTTTTTCTTACTCAGTACTTCAGTTCTCTCAGTTTATAGCACTTTCCAGTCCTGGAGAAACCTACTGAATCCCAGACACATAGAGATGAATGCTGACATACCTCCCTTTGCTCCACCCCATGCACTGAAAACATTTCTAATGACACAGTGGGTGTACAGCATGAACTAATCTTTTGCTAATATTCAAAATAGGTAAACAGAAGCATAGAAAAATATTCAAATGAAAAACACGAAGATAAAGAGAATGTTACAGAAACAGAGATATGATACCTGTGGCACGGTTTCGACTGTCCCACGTGATGATAACTCTTGATAGGGCTCGACTTGTGCAAACTAGCTCCTGCGACACTCAAACTGTGAGACAGTTTGCACGATGAAACACTGCACTACGTGTGTTTCACCACCACTGATATATTTTCATGTACGAGTTAAATTTAGCAGTGTAAAAAGATATTAATTAATAGTAAAATAATTTATGGAATAGCTGACATTTCATTACCTGGAATTCAACCAAAAACTGCACTAATAAAAATAACTAAATAAATTGATTAATGTTTTGATAAAATTTACAGCAATTAATGTGATAAGGAAAGCCTAAAATGAATTCACTGTCACTCACTATTCCACTCTGAGCACTTCACCAGTGGTGTACAACAACTGTTTACTCCTTCATTAGTACCAAATGGCAGACTGCTATCTATTACAGCAATTTTTTTTAGTGCCAGTCATTTTCACTGAAAATGTGTGGAATCAGAATTAGATTGGGCATTGCCCTCAGTACTAATATTGTGTTTGCTAGAAAGCTGTCCAGCCAACCTGAGCCATTTTCACTCAGAACTCACAACAGAACTCTACTGGTCTTGTGCTGGCATCCAAAAAAGTAACCATCTCAGCAGCACTGTACATCTTTTAGTGTAGTAACATGTAAACAGTTATATTATACATTTAATCATTAATTATTATTATCTCTTACTATCTTCTACAGTGTGTCTTTTGTCCTGTCTTCTTCTTCTCACCCCCAACCAGTTGTGAGAAGGTTTCTTCCTGTTAAAAGGGAGTTTTTCCTCCCCACCGTTGCCAAAATGCTTGCTCATGAACGGTCATCTAATTGTTGGGGTTTTCTCTGTATCTTTGTAGGGTCGTTACCTTACAATATACAAATTTCAAATACAAAGAGAGTGCCTGCAACTTAAGACTTGATAAATGGCTTAAATATCTGTTCAGCAGTGACCCAAAGCAGTCAGACAAGATAAAACGTAATTCTGTATGTTATGTCCTCTCTTTTCTGTGGCTGGCTCACAGCCCAACAATAGCAGAAGGAAGCACACTACCTCTGCTTAAGCATAAAAGACCATGGGGTGGGCTGGATTTGAAGATTTAGAAACACCTCCCATTCACTCCGAAGCATTTTGAAAGGATCTGCCAAAAAGAGTTCAGACTAACTCTTTCTAACTAAGAGTAATTCAGACTAATCCTGTCTGCCCCTGCCTCCCCTTTTTGTGTCTTTGCATTGAGCACACAGAGATGAATTCGGTAAACACGGTTTTTCCCTTTTAACACAGTAAGAAAAGGACAATTTGGCATTTTCTTGCTACCTTATTAAAGTTTTCTGCATGACTAAGACTGCCATTTCTACTTCCACTCCCTTTTTCGACTTATATAGTCAGGTTGGTCAGAACAGGACTTTCACGTTTTACTTGGTTTTTTTTGTTTGTTTTCTTGGCCTCTTTAGGTTCTCCCACTGGCTTAGAACAGGAGGATAAAGTAAGTAGGATTTAGTTGGTTGATATGTGTAACCACACCTCTTGTTGTCACTTACCCAATGCACTTTTAGTATTTTTTTTTTAACAGAATGTCCAATTGTAAAAATAATCTAAAACCCCAAAGATAATAGGTACAACATAAGAATCATCAGTAAGTATGTGCCAACAGTAGGGAGACATGTTCATCATTAGTTATTATTGGTCTCTGGCTCTCTCTCACACAGTCCCTTTGTTCTGTCTTCCTCCCCTTACCCCCCCAACCACTCATGGTATATGGCTGCCCATCCCTGGGTCTTGTCCTGCTGGAAGTTTCTGCCTGTTAAAAGGGATATTTCTTCCCACTGTCACCAAATTGTTTGCTTTTGGGGGCATCATCATTATTGTAGGGCCTTTGCCTTACAATATAATGCACTTGAGGCAACTGTTGTTATGATTTGGTGCTATATAAATAAAATTGAATTGAATGGAATTGAGTGGAAATAAATTGAATATTGCTTTATCACACAAAACCCTATTACGCAAAATTTTGCTTGTCTGGGGGCTGGTCTTATGGGCGGGAGTCTAAGCAGAGACCTCTTCCTCCCCAACCACTGCCTCTTGTTCTTCTTGGGCGACATCAAGGCTTCGCCAAATTAGCTAACATTATTTGAGCATTTGAACTAAGAAATGTTTGATGATATTTATGAATATGTTGCAATGAAAGTACTTTAAAAATAAAATATGCATAAATCTTTTTGGCAACATAGCGAAATGGCCCATTGAGTAACCCTGACCATATTCAGCAAAATAAAAGATGAGTACATGCTGAGCATAATGGTAATATCATATTTATTCCTATCTTATTTTAAAAACTAAAATACTCACTTATGTTGCCATGAATTTCAGTTGATGGAATATGCATGACACAGGTTCTAGAAAGGAATAAAAAGCTTCGGGCAGATTTTATTAGGGTGACATGATTTAAATGGAAAATGGATATAATGGGAAAGAAGACAATTTAAATCCAAAAACAGATGTCATGTTTGTATTAGTACTGAAAACTGACCTTCATAAAGTAAATGCAGGTCAAAAATAATCTCCACTGGAGTTATTGTATTTGACCATAAAGACAGACTGAGATAATTTAACAATTTGCTGTATATCTCAATTGCCCAACCTTTTTTGAATCTTTGCAGGCAAACTTTTTTAGTTATAATGTGGTAATCGCTTGCTAATCAACCAAAATGTATTTTATAGCTCCAAGGTTTATATTTCATTTTAGTATGGCAAGTATTACAGTAAAAAAATGTCTTCCTCAAGGTGTGGCCAAATTGATTTATTGTGATGATGCACGCTTTGAAATATATTGCCTTCCAGTTAACTTAGATTACAGCTCTTTATGTCATGTTCAAGTCCCCTTTCCTTAAAGTTCAGTATATATTCAGTGACAGGGCAGCACACTTTAAAGCCCACTGGAGTCGTCATAGGTTGGAAACTTAAAGGTAGGATTGTATTTTATAGTTTAAGTTTATTTATTTGACTGAAATTACATTTTCTCCCAGTATTGCATGTAGCTTTTAAATGATGTTTTCTTTAACTTAATTTGAAAGCGTTCATAATTTTTTTATTGGCTTTTTATTCATTACTACATAATAACTTTTACTCTGAAATCTGTGTAAATATAAATCATAAGATGAAATAGCACAAGTCAAGTAGTCAAGTCAAGTAGAGTTTTATTGTCAACCCAACAATATATACTCAAGTATACAGTGGGATGAAATATTGTCCTCCTGGATCAAAGGTGCAAACTGTAAAAATAAAAATAAAAATTCAAATATACATATATACAACTATAAAGAAATAAGATAAACTAAGAATAAGTACAACAATGTTGTACTTGAATGTAACGCATTGGAAACATCTGAATATTGTTTGTAAAGTACAGTTTTTGTCAAAGATTCCAATGATTATTTCAATTATTAACACATTTTATTAAAAAAACCTTTTAAAATCCTTACAAATGATTGAATCTGTTCTGAAAAAAAACTGCTTACTTACTTACTGTGTAATTTTCTCAAAACACACTATTTTAGGTTGTTCGCAGTATTGTAATCAAAGTAACAAATGCTGTTCCTTTTTTTCTTTTCTTTTTTTATTAGATTTGTCATGAATTCATTGCTGGTCATAGTGCTGCTGCCTTTGGCTCTTTTTGGGCCAGGTATGGCCTTTGTCTCTATTGGAGGTGGAGCATCCACTCATGTCAGCATTACAGGAACGGCTCTATTGCAGAAAGTGCAAGAGACGTGTCGAGCGGTGGCTGAGAAAAATGGCTATGAGTTCAGCCCCACGGTAGGTATACAAAATGTACAAAATAGAATAAACTTAGCCGCCTGCCACAGTTAAAAACATTAACACTTAAATAAATACAAAGTCAGATCCATTTTAATGTGGATGTTTGTCTGGAAAGCTTTAAAAGGAAAAAAGAAACCCACAGAATAAATGTACCCATCATTTTTGTCCTTTTTATGATTGTATTAAACTTAGTACCAAGGAGCAAAGGCTTGTGTGTGTGTGTGTGTGTGTTTAATAGAACTTATAGGCTCACCAGGCAGCTTTTTAACAATTTGAGCTTGCTCTTTCTGACAAATGCAGTTCCCCCCATAAAGTAAAATGTATTTTGTACTCACCTGTTCATTTTTAACAAGAATATTTTTTCAAACTTCTTAACTTTACCTTTTAGGGTTCCTCTCCTGAAGAGCTGGTGCAGGCCTGTCTAGGTCCCACAGCAACAGGAGAGGTGTCTGGTGCCAAGTTTCATTCTGCTCTTCAAGAGATCTACACCCAGAACGGGTTGGTAGACCGCGACTTTGTCAACAGGTAAAGCAAAATTGTGGAATAACAAACAAAACATTAAATTAAATATTTACAAATGGTAAGGTAAGGATTTAACTTATATGTTAAAAAATCTTTTAGTGCTCCACATCACTTCAACTCTGAGGCCTTCTTGGAGGGGCGTAGCCTTATCACACAGGGCATGGCGACCATTAAGGCTAACATTCACAATGAGAACTTTCAGGGTGCAAGGACAACACTGGGTAGAGTCCTTCACACACTACAGGTAAGAGGGGTGCAACGAAACATCAGGGCATAAATTAATTCAATTAAAAAGGTATTGGAACAGCCATACAATCAGAAATATAAGTATGGAGGTTATATGAGGTTTGCATAACATCTGTTTCTCTGCACTTTCAGGACTTTTACAGTCACAGTAACTGGGTTGAGCTGGGGTATACAAAGCCATATATCAACCTCATAAACCCAGGCCTCCCTCTGGATAACCTGGCAGGTAAGTGTGTATTATTACTATCCATCATGCACCCAACCCATTCCCTTGAGTTGGGTGCCATAAAAAGATAATATCCATGCATCTTTCTTTCCTTGAGAGAATATGTATAGACCAAATAGCAGAGACTGAAGTCTTGTTAAGGACATGACCATGGCTGATTATCATTGTCTGGTCATTATGTTTCATTTTCAGACCACTGCATCTATAAAACAACTCCAAGCAGCAGTGTACATAAATAATAAATTAAAGAAATGAGTTGCTTAGAGCCTCACTAGTTGTTAAAAGATACCTGGATATTTATCAAGCAATCGTCTCCTACAGTAATCCTGTTTTGTGTGTGTGTGTGTGTGTGTGTGTAGATGTGACCACCCCCACCTGCAGTGACTGTGCCAGTGCCAGTGGAACATGCCCTAATCAGCTGCTCCCCAATATTCTGAAAGACAAGAAACTCACATCTGGCTATATGGGAGTCCTTTCTTCTGTCAAGCCTAAAGGTATCATTTCACACACAAGTACATAAATTATATTCAAGTTGAGAAGGAGGTGCTTACTGGTAGCAGTTAACACTACATTCAGAGCATTTTGCAGATGCCCAAACAATGTCTACAATGTCTGTGTAGGTTCTCAGTCATCAAGGCCATGGTAGTCTAAGAAGCTTGGAAAGAAAATGATTGGACTTCTTTAAATTTCCTGAAGAAGTTTCACCTCTCATCCAAGGACTTCAGTTCTACTGAGAACTGAATAAAATGACCTCTACAGCTGATCAAAAATTCTTATGTGGAAAAAGTAATTATGATAAATAATACATTTTTTAAAAAGGCTTTCAGATTTCATTTACTGTAGCTTAAAGTGGTAAATGAACTTCTTATATAGTTCTTACTCTACCCGAGCACTTGCGCTTTATACAACATGCCTCATTCACCAATTGACACCCATTCATACAAACACTGTTCTTGCAATGCTTAAGTGCTTTTTATCTAAGATTCACACACATGCACACTCCGATGGACGTTTAAATCGAGTTATGCTAATATTATTTTTTATTTTTTGTTTAACCTGTGCTTTTACATAATGCTTTATTTCTCTATGAAAATAATAAACAGAATTTTTATTTTTACCTCTGAGTAGTGCCGTATTTCAGTGAAATGTTTCACACTTGCTTTTATTCTTTATGCTGAGCCATGCTAACTTGTTTTCTGATATGAATCAGCCGAGAACCACATTTTCCAAAATGTTAAACTAATCCTTTGATTAGTTTTAAATGACCATTAAAAAGCCTTTGATAACCATTGATAAAGCCTGAACTGAACCAAACTAACACATATCAGTTTAATTGGACTATTTTTTATTTTATTTTACTATTATTAAATGCTTTTAGGGTTTTTTAGGAGTACTTAAACACACATGCAAGATAAGAAACATTATTAAACTGTTCCTGGAATTTAAACTGGGACATCTCCTATCTACCTGAATATCTAATCAAGATATGGGTACAACGATCTCTTCCTTCTGTAAGGTAAATGCAGCCATGGAGGTGCAGCTGATCGTACTAGCACAATCAATCCTCGAGGAGGCATCAGCAAAGATGAGCGTCGTCAAGACAACTTGGCTTTTTACAACGCTGCTGTGAAAGCAGCCACAGACGCCAGCCTCGAGTTATTGCAGGACCTTCGCTTAGCTGTAGGAGACAATGACTTTTTGAGGTACTATAATGAGACATGAACAAAGTATTTCAGAGTATACTATGAAGTATGAAGTATTTTACTTCAGTATTTCAGTACTCTGGAATTGAAATGAAAACTGAATTTTCTTTTCTCACAGAATGATGGGGATTGCTCGCTCATCTGTCGTGTGCTTCGTAATTGACACGACTGGGAGTATGTCAGATGACATTGAAGAAGCAAGATCAGTTGTTTATCAAATCATTGACACATACAAAGGAACACAAGACGAACCCTCCGAGTACATCCTGGTGCCTTTCAATGACCCTGGTATGAACTCCTCTATCCCATTAGTGATATTAGTATTTACTGGTATTTAAACTACCTGTCCTAGTTGTATTAATTTTCTGTTTTATGAAACAAAATGTGCATTTGTGGTGCAAATCTGCATATTGTCCCGACGGGTTTGTCGGCAACTGGCTATATTTAGTCTACAGGTCAGTCTACATGCTTAGCTCTTTTTTGTTCTTGTATGTAGAGTTTGGACCTATGATCAGGACAACACACGCGGATAAGATGAAAGAAGAAATCTCAAAGCTCAAAGCAGATGGTGGAGGTGATACCCCTGAGATGTGCTTGTCAGGGCTTCAGGTACTACAATCAGTTGTGACATTTTCACATGTAACTGGGATTTTGATTGGATGGGACAAGATTTTTTTCAGAAAGATGAAGTTGTGGATGCATTAAAGATTTTATTCATACTTCATTTCTCCAGCTTGCTCTGACAGGTGCTCCTTCCTCTTCCGACATCTATGTTTTCACTGATGCTATAGCAAAAGACATTGAGCTCAAAGACACTATCGAAGCTCTCATTAGTAGCACCAAATCAAAGGTAAAGGCAGAATGGCACTTAATGATAATCAGTTTTCATTCAGCCTACTTTGGCATGGCAGCTGCGGGTATAACTGTGACATTAACTGACCTCCACAGGTGTCGTACTTCATTACTGCACCATTTAGCAGACGCCGTCGTTCCCTCAGAGCTGCTTCCTTTGACGACTACAAAGACATAGCTCTGGTCTCTGGAGGCCAGGCCATCCAGGTTTCCAAATCAGAGCTTTCTCAAGCCACAGAAATTATCCTTGACACCTCAACTTCAGCTCTGGTACAATTCTACAGTTCAGTGAAAATAATGAATCTTGTATAAGGTCTTAAATGACTGGACTAGTTGGAAGAATTGAAATAACTGAGTAAGTCACTCATTTTTTCCCCCTTTCCCTCAATTCTGTCAGGTGACAGTTCTTCACCGAGCAAGAAATCCTGGAAAGCAAGAGACCTTCCCCTTCATACTGGATGAGTCATTGAAAAACATCACTATCTACATCACAGGAACATCCATTCCTTTCACGCTGACAAACCCTGCTGGTACCCTCTCATTTCCAAGCATTTCCGTGCTTCACACAACCAATCCAAAACAATTCAAATTTCAACAATAAAAATAAAAATGTAAATAGAAGAATACATAGGTTTCATTGTAATTGCAATATATATCCATGAGTGATAATGGATGTTAAACGTTTTCAGGTGTAACCCAGAGTCAAAATGAGGCCAGTGGCAAATTGGGCACCATTCAGACTGTGGGCAACTTGCACAGGATTCGCCTCAACTCTGACAAGCAGGCAGGAACCTGGCAGATCAACATCAACTCCAACCAACCCTACACACTCAAAATCACAGGTAGAATAGGGTATATGTTTATTTACTACAAGTCTTTAATATACAAGTGTCAGAAGTGATTCAGGTTCAGTTAGTTTTTGCTGTTTATGTGCATTTCCTGTAAGTCCGTATTTACTGTAAATGCTTGCTTTTCCAGGCCAGAGTACAATTACCTTTATCTATGACTTTGTGGAAAGCTTTGCTGGACCTCACCCAGGTTACGCAGTGCTCAGTGGGCGTCCACAAGCAGGTAAACCACCTTCAATAAAGGAGTTTTATTGTTTTACGGTTGAAGGTAGCTTCGTTAACCTGACCTTATTTTGCTTTAAGAGATTTTTTTTCAGTACAAGTCCTGCTCCACACCCTCACGCCCACCCCACCAGTCGTAGAGTAACTTTTGACATTTTAACAGCATTGCACATAAAGTATTTATATTACAACACAAGTAACAAGTCTAGTTAATTGATGTGAAGTTTCTGTATTACAAGAGCATCATCTAGTGGTGAAATGTGTGAATATGTCACCATTGGTACCTTGCTTAGCTCAGCTAGACAGAGGATTTTTAAAGCTCTTGTAATAATATTTTACTTTTTAATGTAATTTTGTTTTCCATTTGGTTTTCCTCACACCTTGATTCTTTTTTTCTTAATTGTGAAAATTCAGGCCAGTCAGCCACACTAATGCTGTCAGTTATGGGTAGAAGAGGTCCGTCTTCGATGACTGCTGAACAAGTTGGCCTGGCAAAAGTCTCAGGTCCTGAGAGTCTTAGCAACGGTGTACTAACTGAGATGGACAATGGAGAAATTCTGGTGACTGTTGATGCTGTCCCCGAAGGGGAGTTTGTGGTCATTGTGAAAGGAACTGACAAAGTGTCAAACAGTCAATTTCAGAGGCAGTCAAACACCCAAATGTCTCTCTCCAAAGTGAAGATCCAGGTTTGTCTTTTCAATTTCCCCTTCAATGTAAATGGGTTTTGTTTGACTATAATATCAGATACAATGAGTCTAATTCAAATAAAATTCATTCCATAAATAGACACAGAATAATTAAGCATTCACAGGATACAAGAACGATATCAGTCCTTTTAACTTGTTGCTTCTCCTTGCCCACTCTAGGCTGTGGTGGACAGCAGTTTGGAGCCAGGAGAGGCCTTTAAGCTTCCTTTCAGTGTGATGACTCAGGGCTCTGGTGGAAAGTATTCCATCAGTGCCAGAAATGACAGAAACTTCCCCATGTCTTTCCCAAATGAGTAAGAGGTTCACTGCTAAAATAATACCTTAAATGTTAAATGCTGTAAAGACTGGCACTGATAGTCTGGTTATATCTATAGCTTTTTTATATCTTTGAAGCTTAGTTAGCTTAGCTTAGACCAAAACACATAAATTGGGTTCACAGCTAGCTTGTGTCCTGTTTGAGTCTAATTTATTAGGTCCTCTAAAATTCTAAAAGGGTGGAGTAGCCTGTGTCACCCCAATAATCAGTTGGTATAGAAGGTAAGGGTAAGTAATAGGTGTTATTGCTTCACCCAAATGTGCTATACAGCATTAGGTTTCTGTCACATCTTTAATGTGCATTAAATAATGTAGCCCCTGTGGTATTAGTATATTTTACTCTTGTCTCGACAGACTCACCCTGGCAACTGGGCAATATGCCAATGCTACATTGATCATAACACCACCTGCCAGCACGGAGTCAGGCACTGATGTCACACTGACTATTGACGCAAAATCATCCAATGGCATTGACTCAAATTATGCTGTTTTGAGATTGTCCGTTGTTACCAAGGTAAGTCAGTGAAATAAGCAAAAGAGCATCTGAACATATCTACACAAATTGCTGATACAGGCATGTACTACGGATCAAAAGCTGAATGTTGACAGTCCTTTCACAAGTTAAACACATCTTTCTTCTTTTCTATGTCCAGATTACAGATTTTATTCAGCCATTATGTAAAGTGGTTAGCGTGCAGGCTAACAATTGCCCTCATGATCTGTCCCAGTGTGGACCTTTCCGGTGGGAGCTCTCAGCTAACATTACAGATGAAAACGGCACCGGGACAGAGAGCATTTCTCTCCATCAGGGTAATGGAACCCTCACATACACCTCACTGAGCGCTCCTATCATCGAGGCAAACTACAATACCTCCTGCTGCTCACAGATTGTTGAAATAATAGCTGTAGATAAAGTTGGCAATGTGGGAAAATGCTACCATTCAATTGTTCGCTCAGGTGTCCCTCCTGCTTTAACTCTGTCGCTGCCACTTCGGATATGCCTGTTGGTATCTGCCTTCTTAGTACGGCCTTGAAAGGCTCAGGTTACATTATGCTAATCTTCTATCTTTAATCTGCGCCAAATTTAAATAATTTAAAATAATGCACTTCTGCTATAATATCTATTTTGCTTACTGGTGTTCCGCTTAAATAAAGCTTCTCTCAGCTATTCCCTTATTTAAAAGGGACCACCATAGCAGATAGTCGACTTGCTTAATTTGGCACAGATTTATGTCAGATAACCTTCGTGACAAAACCATTCCAGGTATTTGTGTCTCCTTCCAGTATTAAATGTTAACTACTGAACTTTGGAGTGTACCGAAACTCAATGTAAATAAAACACTGAAGTAAAATTATGAATCTATACTTAACTTATGTGAAAATAAAAAGTCAGTTGTTTTGGAGTGTTTCTGGTGTTTTGAGTAATATTGATTACCTAGAAATCTATGGAAGCCCGTTTCTGCCACTAAAAAAAGAAAAAAAGGATCCATAACTCGAAATTTCGAGTTATTTTCTCGAAATTTCGACTTATTAACTCGAAATTTTGAGAACAGTAACTCGAAATATCGAGTTAGCGCTGCCAATCAGTAATCTATGTGAATGACGTCATTTCCTTGTTACCCGGAAGCTGAAGTCCTCAGCTACAAATGCTACAGCTAAGCTACCGGTATTAAATCCATCCAATCATGAATGCACAGATTGCTGAGTTTTTTAAGCGTGGCTTCACAAATGATGAAATCCTTGTGTTATTAGCTGAACCACATTGCGTTACTATCAGGAAATGTACTCACGAAAGCGCCAATTTGTTGCGATGCGGTTTTGAGTGCGCGTTCCTGTGCGCCATATGCTTCTGGGTAACAAGAAAGTGACCTCGTTCACGTAGATTACTGATTGGCAGAGCTAACTCGAAATTTCGACTTATTAACTCAAAATTTCGAGAAAAGTAACTCGAATTTTTGAGTTATGTTTCTCAAAATCTTGAGTTAATAATTCGAAATTTCGAGTTGTGGATACTTGTTTTTTTTTTTTTAGTGGCGGAAACGGGCTTCCATACTTATCCATGTGAGCAACTGCAAATTTCAGTCAAGCTCGAAAGCTTCAGTTCTGAGCAGATACTTCTTTCTTGGTCTTTGTTCTGTTAGTCCATTTTGATGTAAAACTTGCTTCACTGTGAAAAATAATCCTGGTGTTCCTGCAGTTTCCAGTTCATTGCAGGGTTGAACCTCTGTGGCTCCTGAACATCCAAACCAATTTCCTTTCGTCTGAGAGTGACGGTTTGGGTCTTCTTCCAGATTTTGGCAAAGTGGTGACACATCTGAATAACTTGTACTTAAATGCAGTTGTTTGTACTGATGATCTTAAAATGCAGTAGTTTAGAAATGTCTCCAAAAGAGCTTCCTGTTATGTGTAAATCTACAATCTTTTTAGATCTTCACTGAGTTTGTTGGACTTTCCCATTGCTCTGAGTCAAACCAGTGAGTGCTGTCAAACAAATCCTTTTATGCTGACAACAAGAAACTGCCGGTTGTAGTCAGTCATGATCACAAGGTGTTACTAGATCTTGGTGTTGCCAACTTAAAAGAAATGTGTGGATTAGAGAAAACCCAAACTGAATTCAAAGTATTAAAAGATATTATTAACACTATTTACAAAGTGTGAACATATCAGTGGGATTTCCTAAATCTGAGAATCAAGTTTACAGTTTTAAACAGTGTGTACCTCCTCATATTAAGAGTTGCAATAGAGATGGAGATTATATTATGTAAATGTTTAGATTTTTATACAAATTTTATTAAATTATTATTCTCATTTCAAAGTCATAAAGCGATAATTATAATGTGTAAGTGCTGACGGGGTGTTGTTGTTTTTATATTTTTTCAAACACATAAATAATCTTTTGCATTTAAAGGAAATTAGAATTCAAAGGTTAATACAGAAAAAACAGATGTAATTATGTCACTATTATTTCAAACATTGGTTCACCTATGTTGATTTTCACTGAACTACAGTATAATCCAGAATTATTGATTTCATATTGGATTATTCTGAGTGCATCTCATTGTTAAAGAATCCTTCTTATGAAAACAAATGGACAAGATCCTCTTGGAAAAACCAATAGAGGAAAAAATTAGATCGACTACTAAGATCTTGTTTTTTTGAGTAAAGCAAAATGCAAAAAGTAAATCAAACATTCCTGAGTTACAGTTGTGAAATTTCTGTGTGTCATGTGTCCATTCTGCCCAGGAGTGGACCTCACCGCAAATAATCTGATGGAGAGGTTGGATAATGGCGTTCTGCTCTGTGAGCTGGCTCAGCTGCTGCAGGAGAAGATGATACACCACAACAATGGCAAGGTGATGTGACAACACAAAGTAATGTGCACAATTATTTGCACACAAAAAAGAAAAAAAGATAAAACTAATGCAAAAACACGTAATGCGAGTCATTTTAATAACAAAAAAATAAAAACAAAACAAATGAAAACTAACTTATGAACAGTCATCGAGAGTTCAGGTAGAAACTAGGTCAGGTCCGACATTGGCAGTGATAATATCTGGCATTTCATTGGATACTTGTCTATGTCTGTTATGTCCATTCATGTTTTCTTTCGGTAAGCCTCTCCTTGCTACAGTTGTGTTTTGAAAAGATCTTACCCCTGATATGCCCTCCTTGCACACGAAACCCTGGCATAATGCAAGTGGAAAGGAAGTTGTCTCTTCCACTCAGTGTGTTTATGCTCAAACTCACTAAAGAAGGCTTTTCTATTGTTGATCATTGGACAGGATCCACTGTGTACCCTGAAACACTGATCCGGGATAAAGCCATTCAGTATGTCTCTGTAGAAATGAGAGCTTATGTTTCCACTGCCTCTCTGTGAATGTGCTTGTTGAAAACAATCAATCACAGGTCTTCACAAGAAGAATGATTCACTGGCGAGCTGATGCAACTTCTGGATCATTTTTCGCCAGAGACAACACGGCCAACTTCCTCTACTGGTGTCGAAAGATTGGCGTTGATGAGGCTTACCTTTTCGAGTCTGAGGATTTGGGTGAGTTAAGACCGGAGACTGAATTTTACCTAATGGAGCAGAAAAACTCAGACTTTTGTTTCTTTTAACAATACATGGCTCAAGTGAATCATGCCTCACAGCACTTACATCACATTACTGATTAAGGGTAAAGAAATTAGATTTAGGGTTTTTTCTAGTTTTTCAGGGTTTTTTTTTTATCTGCCTTCATCATGAGCCTGATGTTTATTCTTTAAACTTCCCAAGGCTTCTTGATCTTGTCATTGTCATTTTCTACTTTTCCAACACTGGCCCTCTGGCTGTTGCTGAATACACCTTTTATTTCCTAAACTCAAAAAAGTACCCTGAAGTTCTTCAGTGAAGTTCCAGTATGGTTACTGAACTGATTCTATTGTTTTTAGGCAAATTTTATTCAATAAAATAGATAAAGTTTTACTTTGTAGAGTAGTCTTTATGAATAAACATTTTATTCTTTAATGGAAATTCTTTAATGAAGTAAGTGTGAGTCCACTGTTGTTCAGGTCATGGTGTGCTTTTGCTAGCAAAACCTTAAAATTTTCCTTGAAAATACATTAAACCTTTTCTAAACATACAGTACTGTGCAAAACTCTTGAGTCATCCCTGACCTCAAGAGAGTTCATCTAAGAAACATCCAAGCATTAAAAGGCAACAAACTCAAGGGACGAACCAGTTTTGTGTTGATACACAAGAGACAACTTAACAAACGAGCAATTTTAAAACATGGTGGGGATTTTATACACTTTGTTACTATCAGCTTGTGGCAAAAATGCATAATTTGCTCCCATTTATTTGGTTGAATCTATGAAAAATTTTAAGTATAACTCAGTTTGATAGGCATAAAATAGTATTTTTGGCCCACAAGGTAATTCCCAAAGAGCTATTAGCTGAGAACATGTTATATCTCAGCATGGTGTGCAGTCTGTCCTTAAAGAAACTGAGGAAACTGGACAATTGGAGAACAAAAGAAGAAGCGGTAGGCCTAATAAACCAAAACTGTACAGCAGATGAACAGTATCTGAAAGCCATGTCCTGACCTTGACCTGACACAGGACCTGAGAGACGCATCCGGACCTCTGCTGCTTACTGAAGTCATTCTTAAGAAAGGGAAACGGAAGGAAAAGGCTGACGCATGCCAAATTACACAAGAACTGGACTGAAACTGAAGTATAACAGGTCCTACGGAGTAATGAATACAAATGTAAAATATTTAGTATTTGAAAGAGAGTTACAACACTGTGAGCCTATGAAACATGATGGAGGCCAGTAATACTTTGAGGCTGTATTTTAGCCAGCAGTGTCAGAGATCTTGTCAAAATTGACAGAATTATGAACACAAAAAAGTCACATCAGATTCTGATCCACTATGCACTGGAAAGGTGTCTGACTGACAGTGGGTTCATTTTTCAGTATGATAGTGATCCAAAAGACACTGCCAGTGCAGTAAAAGCGTACCTCAATAGAGGTACACGCAGTGGAACACTGTCAGTCATGGATTGGCCTCCCCAGAGCCCAGACGTCAACATTAATGAAGCAGTGTTTAATCATCTTCACAGAGAACCGAACAAAATGCTTCTAAGATCCAAAGAAGAGCTTTGAATTTCCTTCAAGAAGCCTGGAGAACTATTCATGAAGACTACTTAAAGAAATTACAAGAAAGCTTGCTTGAGAGAGTTCAGGCTGTGTTGAAGTGGTCATATCAAATATTGACTTTCAAGCACATACAAATCCTTTTTTTTGCCTTATATAGTGTATTGCCATGTATGTTTTCCCATGAAAGGTGACTATAAACATTTGCACAATATTATAGTAACAGTTGCAAAACTACTAAACCAATTATTTCAAATTTAACCTTAACAGTCCAGTGAGTCCAGTGAGTTGGGGATAAAATGTTTGTTACTCAGAAAAGTGAAGTATACATATCTCACATCTCACTGCAGTCAAGTCCAATTAAAGTAGTAGTTTTAATCAAGTTAAATGCAGTAAGGAAGTCTAAGTAAGAACATTTTCCACGTCTTGGATGGGCATGTCTCTGCAAGGTGGCAGATGCGTAGGAATGATAATGTACAGGCTAATCCCCACCAGCAACAATGACTCTCCCCTGCAGGCAAAGTTACCCACTTCACTTGATTAATTGAGGGAAGTGGGAAAACACAGTTACCACAATTTGACAGACTCAAGTTTACTTCATCAGTGACACAAAAGGGGGGATGATATAAACTTCTTTCTTGTGTCAAAAATGATGAGTCAATAGAAACGCAGCTGTTTGCTGATTTTATATCTTTTCTTTGTGCCATTAGTAAATGTTGTGGATAATGTGATGCTCTTGGACTCAAACGTTTGTCATCTAGATAAATAACAAATTCATACTAATGTTATCTGACACAATCTGAGTGTATAGCCATTTTTAAATAAACCATAATGGACCGAAGTGGCTTACTTGTTGATGACTTCATGCCTTCATGCCCTCAGCAGCCATCCAGGGCCCTGAGGAATTCCTGGTTCAAAGAGAGATGCACAATAGAGACAGAATACCTCCTGAAACACATCCTCTATGTTCAGGCTACAGGTCCTGCTTTTTTTGACAAAAACAGAAGCTTATCTCTGGAAAGATCTTTCCTTTCAGATATGTGACCTTTTTTTTTATTCGTACGCCTGCATCCTCTTTGTCTGTACGTCACGCATGTGCTGCCTGAAGTCCTCCATAAGCAGCCTCGGGAGGTGTGCCTGTGCCTGATGGAGCTGGGACGGATTGCAGCCAGGTAACTAGAAATAACCAACTGTTCATCCACAGAGCAGCTCCAAAAATAAAACTGTGATTGCATTACACTCAAATGAAATATATTATTTTTTATATCATTGTTTTCATTCTACTGCCAATAGCTGCATGTTTTCCTGTTTTATTGTAAACTGGAGACCCAGTTTTCATAAAATCTATCATTTTACTTTGGTAGTTAATTTTCTTTTCTATAATTAATTTTCTTGTCATCTCGTTTTCTATTTATCTTTTGATTTTCACTGCTAAAGCAACTCTTTATTCATTACTTTTCACCTCCTAAGTTTTCATTTCTAGCTGCATTAGGTGCTCACTTTCAAAAAAACTAAGTGATAACTGTTGAAGTACCTCCAAGAGTTTAACCACCTTGATGTGACAATCACTATTTTCTCTCTCCTGTGTTGATTTATTTGTGCAAATGCCTTTTTTTTTTGTTGTTAAATATCACTTTCAGGTATGGCGTGGAGCCACCGGGGTTGGTTAAGTTGGAGAGCGAGATGCAGAGGGAGGAGGCAGGGAGCTTATCTCTATCATCCTCTGTTTTCATTTTTCCTCCTCTCTCATTGTATTCATCATCCCAGCCATCCCTGCCACCCGCCCCTTCTCCCCCTCCCCCTGCACCCGCTCCCCTCACTCCAAGCGCAACCAGTCCATCTGAACCCCTCACTGCTTCGCTTGCCTCTGATCTTCCATCAGCCACAACAAACCCAGTAACTATGTTTTCATCCCCTCCTCAGTCCTCCCACTCTTCCTGTAATCCTTATACAGCCACAGTCTCGACACAAACACCTTTGTTCCCTTCATCCTGCACCACTAACACATCTGCCTCAACTCCACTGTCAGCGCCTTCACCAGGCCAAACCCTGGAATCTAACGCTAAAGTCTGCCTTACCGCAATAAACACCCGCCCTCCGACAGCTACACCTCCCATTAACTCCCCACCTGCAGCCCTGACTCCTCGCTCATCAAACAAGTCAACCATCAGGAGGAGCTCCTGCACCAGCATTTTGGATGATATTGTGCGTATTTTGTTTCCAGTGAAATTAATCTCAGTGGTACACTGTTTAAAATACATTCTTTTTGAGTTTGTTTTCTCTGTGGAATCTGTAACAGGTGAGAAACATTACTGAAAATCCACCCTGCAGTTGTCCCACCACCTTCCTGGTTGAGAAACAACCAAAGGGCTGTTACCGTGTTGGGGACAAAGTTCTTTATATACGAGTAAGTATGTTTCCGTTATCCCTTTCTCCTAAAAATTACTTGTATTTTGAAACATTCATGCAGTAACTTTGAACTCGTCCAAACAACTCTTTAGATAAGTCAGCCAACATAATAAAAGCAGTAAATACACTCTCTGACCCTTTGTTACGTACACCGTGCTGGTACTGAGCTGGACCCCCTTTAGCCTCAACAGCTAACGCTAATTAATTCTTCATGATATATATTTAACAAGGTGCTGGAAACATTCCTCAGAGATTTTGGTCCATATTGACGTGATAGCTTCATGCAGTTGCTGCAGATTTATCAGATCCATGATATGAATCTCCCGTTCCACGACATCTCAATGGATTGAGATCCAATGGCTCTGGAGGCCATTTGAGGACAGTGGTTTTTGGTGACCTTGTGCAAAATATTGCCGCAATTTCCTGTTCTTGGCCGACCACACAGCAGTGCCGTGGTACCCTATGTAGTCTTCTGCTGCTGTAGCTCATCTACTTCAAGGTTCAATGTGTTGCTTGTTCAGAGATGCTCTTCTGCATACCTTGGTTGTAACAAGTGGCTGTTCGAGTTACTGCTGCATTCCTTTCAGGTCAAAGTCTGGTCATTATCCTCTGACCTCTAACATTAACAAGACTTTTTCACCCAGAGAACTGCTGGTCTCGGAATATTTTCTCTTCTCTGTAAAGATTGTGTGGGAAAATCCCAGTAAAACAGTCCCTGAAACACCCAGAGCACCCAGTCTGGCACCAACAACCACGCCACCTTCAAAATCACTTAAAACACCTTTCTGTCTCATTCTGCTGCTCAGTGTGAACTCAGTAGGCTGTCTTGACTAAGTATGTATTACTGAGCAGGTGAATAGCTGGACCTAATAAAGTGGCTGGTAAGGGTAGAAAAACATAATAAACAAATAAGTAGTATGTAAATATATATTTTTAATAGAAGTTTGGTTTACATTGCACTAGTTTGATGACAATACTTTTGACTTGTTGTTTTTTAAAATAAAATATTAAAGTATGTTCGCTAATAGGACATGAGACTGTGTGATACCAAAAGACACAAATAATAAACCACACCTAATGTGAGCATTTGTCACAGATAACACATAATCACATATGAGGTGTGAATGTTTAATCAAGAGTTGAGTCAGCAACAAGTGCAATGTGTCAGAGGGACTGATTTGCATCACTTGGGATGGAGACGCTGATGCCTTTCAGCCTCCCTGAAACATCCTCCATACGTATGCATGTGCTTTGAAGGCTCAAGGATGGGGAGGCAGGGTTGCTTGGCAACCAGTGGTCAGGATACGAATGGGCTCACAATGATTTTATTCAGTACATAGACCTTCAGTGAAGAGTTCAAACCTGGAAGAAAAATAAACATGTTTCTTTCAGGGTGATTCTGCAAAGATATGACCCTGGTGTGCATTTTAAATGGCAGCCCACTCGGGAGTGCATGTACGTGGGTACGGTTTTGAATACAAAGATGTACTTCAGTGTCTTTTATACATCCCTCCTTCTATAAAAACAGAAAATGTGACCTCGATGCTTACTGTATGTTCTGAGTACACGGTATATTGTTTTAACATAAAAATAATCACTGGGAATCTGCAAGCTGAGATCTCGATAAGGTTTCTCACAGGTTGGATCAGTGTTTGTTGAGGTGATGTAATTTATTAGATGCATAAGTTCTGTTGCAACAGCTACATTATGACATTAGTGACAGATAGCATATTCCTTACTACCCATTTAGAGAATCATATCTGTCATATCATAAACGATGTAACATATGTTGGAACACCACTTATTAGAAACCTGAGGAAGTACAGATGCATGATAGCCAAATCATGGGCTGGCTAAAGGGATATGCATAAGCAAGATTAAAGAAAATACCTTTCATTTTTTTATTTAAATAGCCGAGGAAATTGCTTTCTATGCTATCAAAACTGCTTTGTGTGCTCACATTCTTTATGCAGTCTTTCAGATATAATGTCTGTCCTTGAACCTGCATCACGTCCTCATACCTAATTATTAGTTTGTAGATAAAGTGTACTGCTTCCTTTTTTCCCGGTTGCTGAAAAGCAGACAAACATGAGCTTTTTGAATAGAGTGATCCATAAGCCATCCATTACCTCGAAACCCACAGCTGCCTACACGTGTGCGGGGAAACACACCATAAACCTCAATTACCATATACCGTGATAACTCCCGTGCGGCTCCTAGGGGAGTGTCCCTGTCAGTGTGTACAGACCTTTTTAAAGAGCAGATACTATTGATTACCAAGACAAAGTCATTAGCGATGGGTTTAATCAGACAGCTTGTTAATGAGCGGCTGAGCATGACCACCCCTCCTCACGTGTAAACTTTCTACCCCGCCTCTCTCCCCCCTTCTCTCTCTATTCCCTCTGGACTCTATTCAATCATGCTGGCCCTGGAGTGCTTTGCCATTCTTTGGTGTTAAAAAAGAGGAAGGCTTCTCTTTCTTCTATCTGCCCAATTAGGCTCTCGTTCAGCTTTGTAGCAGAGACCCCGTCTGGCTGTGCTGATGGAAAGAAAAGAGATTTAAAGCACCTCACAATATTAAGACACATCATGCTAATATAGTGATGAACCTAAAAAGCACTCTTTTTTTCATGATCACATATAGCTGGTTAAAATCGTTTTCATAGAAACATTTCATCATCTTCGTTTCTCAAGTGCTCTTGAGAAAGACGTTGACTCAACGGAAGCCATGTGGTCTTTGTTCTGTAGCCGACATAACAGTGGAAAGTGAAGAAATGATGAACAAGGAATGTGTGAAATATTTATGAAACCTGTACTCCGACCAAATCTACTGTCTTTGTTGTCTTGATTTTACCTGTTAGCACGCTCAGATTCAGTAACCATTACAATGTAGCTGAGGCTTATGTGAGCGACGCTAGCTTTGTAGAGGTCAATGTAAGATTATGCAAATCTTCATTACCACGACTGTCCTCCAAATCACGAACGTGTGTCCAATCTGATGAACATTTGGGGATAACTAAAGTCACTAAGCTTTATCTTCTGGCGAATGAGGAGTTATTTTTAGCAAGATATCTCAATTTGACCTCTTAGTGCCATTCAGAATCTGCAATGGTCTAATCAATGATCTGCCTTATAGGGTCTCTATTATACTGTCTGCACCTAGACATGGAACCTGTATTTAATAAGGAGGTCTCACTGATATTGAGATCTCCAGTAAAAGACAAATCCGAGTACAACAGGTGAAACAGATCAATCGCATTAGAACCTGTATGGCTTATCAATTTGTGTGTTTACTGTCAAATTTAAGAACTGAGCATCAAAATCAGCGCTTGTGGCTAAAGCCTGCCTCCTACTGGCATGTGTGTAGAGGACTCCTTTTCCCTGAGTACTCTAATGCATCTTTCAGGAGGAGAGGGGGAGAGAGGGAATCAATGGAGGACACAAGGGAATCCAGTTGTTAGTTTATGGGCTGCAGACGTAGCAGGGAGAGGGAGGAGGGCGGGGGTTATAGAGACAGAAATAAAGGAGCCTGAAATAACAAAGAGGGCTTGGGTAGATCATCTGCTTTAGAAAGATGCTGACTTGTTTTATTTTTTGTATTTTCTTCTTAGATGATTAAGTTTGTCTTTTATTTGACAACATTTATCCATGTTTGAAAAATGCCCCAGAAAATAGTAGACCGCAGAAGCTATTTATAAAACAAATAAAAAGTATACATCAAATAACAAATCCAAGTTTATCTTTTACTTTATTTAATACGTTTAAGCTAAGACAGTCCATTGTTAAGCATCTGGACTGAAAAACGAGGTTTGCTATTGACAGTAAATGAAGACAAAGAAAAAACAACTGTGTTTAGACAGTTTTTAAAATTTTTGTATTGCGACGGACGTTTTGAGGATGAGCACCAGTCACACTGATATTCAGAATCAGAATCAGAATCGTGTTTATTCCCTGTGAGTGTGACGGGAGAGTGGTTTATTCAGGATGTCAGACTTGACCCCTGTCAACCTCAACATTTTAATCTGCAGGATGACAGCTGAGATGCACCACGTCTGGAGTTTCCTCTAAAGCCGCCCGTGTCTCCCGTCTGCGTGTGTGCGTGTGTCTGTGCTTGTACCATTGATTTTTTTTCCCCTCCCATACACGTGACACACACACACACACACACACTTCCATACATAAAGCGAGGAGATCTGCTTGTATTATCGCAT
>VUQG01004403.1:0-10791 GCA_015106755.1 Etia nguti
ATATGTATACACACACATATATATGTGTGTATATACAGTATATAACTTGTCAGGTGCTTAGAAACTTCATTACTTTGAGAGCATGTCTCAAACTGATGTCCCTTGTGATGTTGTATTATTTCATTTTCCATTGTTCAAGCTTTGAAAATTTGAGTTAAGTGGAGCAGACTACCCTATGCACATTCTGTTTGTGAAGGTTACTGTACTGTACTGTAAACAGATCTTATATATTGTTGCCTAAACATGCAGAAAAAGTCAACTGTGGGTGTCTAGTAATTTCCAGCGTGCATCTTTACTGTTAATTACAATCACACATCTGTTACTGGTCAGTAAAATCCTGGTTTCTGTGTGATTTTTCTATCCTGTACAACCTCTTTTGTATGGTCCTTTGTACATCTGACGGCTTGTTTCATGTAAAGTCAGTCCGCCTGTCAAGCTGGCTCACTAAATTTGGCACCTTTCTATCTGTATGGTGGTGAGTCACAGGCTAGCCATCATGCTACACACTAGCTGGGCTACAAGCGGGCCTTTGTGTTGTTAGATAAGCCTCAGCTGTCAGAAAGCCTCAGCATTCTTCCACGGCAAAAAGACCATCCGTCTGTCTGTCTCCTGCCGCCTACTTCAGCTCTGCTGCTGCTCAGTGTCTGTCCTATCTTCATCAACTCAGTTCCTTTTCCCACACTCACTCTGCCTCTCTGCTCTGACGTACTTGTCCTGGAGAATAATGACATAGGCTTTCTTTTTTTCTTTGTTTTATGGCATGCATTGGTTTTCTATAAGTGTCAGTATTCACTCTGTTGACCGATATTGGGTTAAAAGGCTTATCTTCATGTATCTCAGTTTTGCACTAAAAACTTGTATGAACATTCTTACTTTAAACATCAGTATTGGCCAACAACCCATTTCTTTCTTATTGATTTTAAATATTTTTGTGGTTCCTGCACAATGTCTCTGCTCAGAATGATTATATTGTAATGCTGGATCTGCCTGCAGGTCTAGAGCAGGAGCAACCTAAGAAAGAGAAGAAAACCTGCATAGCCGGGCTCATCCATATAACTTTGTAGAGAAAATGTTTTAACATGATTAGATTAAAGTCATCGGTTGACTTCTATTTCTGGAGGAACTTTGGTTGGTTATGATGTAACCTGTTGCTGTTCTATGATTGTTCTTTATTTTGTCTCTGAGATTTCTACAGAAATAAACTGTGTGGTAGATGTAATGCCATAGATTCATACAGCTTTTTTGATAGCATACAGTAAGTTTTATTTCATGGGCTTCACTGCTTTAAAGCTTATACATTTGATTGTTCTGCTGCTGCTGTTAAATTGATTGGATACCACACATACCAGTGTTTTACTTCAAAAGCCAAGTCTGAAGTATTTATTAGCTTTGTTATGAAATCAGTGAAGCAGAGCCCCGTTGGGGGACTGGTCAAAGTCTACTGTAGTCCACACAGATCAGTGGCGCCAAGCAAGCCTCTGCACTCAGAGTGCCCTTAACGGCTTTTGGAGTGGAGAAAGTTCCGTCAACGTAGGCCTGCTGTCTGACTGATCAGAGGTGGCAGATGGGGTCGGCTGTTGTGTCTGCTGTTGGCTGTGTGTTGCTCAGCTGTTACTAGGCCACGGCATCCCCTCCCCTGGATCTGATTTCACAGTGGAAATATCACCTTCTCTTTCCTGGACTGGGCCAGGCATGGCTTCTTGGCAGGCGGTGTTAAGTTAGTTGTATGCTCTGCTAGTTGGCAATAGCAGTTGTTAATGGTCTTTGTACTGGATTGATCCTGCAGGATATTTCACAATAAGCATATCCTTATTTTATTTTTTTCATATTGAATACTTTTTTTTCAGAAATTTGCATAGGTTCAGGGAATAACAACCACTCAATATTCTCGCATCATGTTTTTTTTTTTTCCACTGTGGTGACCCTTTTTGAATAAGAGAGCAGCTGAAAATAGTGTTTTATGACAAAAGACATTTCACTTGACCTTCCAAACGGGCAAGAAATCTATACATAAGGGCCGGGTCTCCAATGACAATAAAGTAATACTTTTAGAGATACACATGTTTTAACTCTTCTCAAGGGATTACTGACTGTTGAGTCCTCTGTGCAATTTTAACCAAATAAAACATGAACATAGGATGTGATACAGCAAATTTCAAGTCTCTCTGCAGCCACACCAGCTGCTTTAGCACTAAATGCTGCAGAACTAAACCATGGAAACAGAACAGACTCTCCATTTATAGCAGCTCCAGTTTTCAGATAAGGGGGAATTAAATTTTCATTAGCCTTCGAAAAGGAGAGTGGAGAGTTAGAATTTCAGCAGCTCTCTCCCTCTCATGTAGGAAGCAATTTACAGAAAGGATGAGAGCACGGTTAGGTGTTTTTTTTACGCCTCTGCTTCTCCATTGGATTGGACCACAGGGAGCTCCGTCAGCTGGATCATTGCTCTGCTCTTCATCCTCGTCTGCCTCTCTCTACTTCATCGGCTTCTTTCTTCTGTATCAGCAGCACAGCATCAGTTGCTCAGTGCTGACTTAGGCCCCTGACTGAGCTGTTACGTAACAGCAACAGTATGCTGTGTGCTCTCTGGGGCCCCTTTGTCATCGTCTGCTGAGTCACTCAGGTAGAAGTCCCAGTGCCATACTCAGCCCTAGGTGCAGCGTTAATAATGAAGCAGGTGTCATGATGTGTGATGCTTTGATACAAAAAGATCCCAGAAAGAGATTGCTTTTCTAAATATTGTAGCTTTGTTTACTAGTTGTACCATATTAATGGCTGAGGAAGCGATAGAATAAATAGCTTTTTAAATATTTACAGCTCTTCAAAAAGAAGGCTCTTATTATGGACAAAAGTTCATGGAGCATGTGCCTTTTAAATTCATTTATTTCTAAATTGCATTTGTCATATTGACAGTCAAAAGAGGAACCTGGTCGTCAAAATAATTTCAGTTTCATTACGAAATGTTTCATAGATCAGATTTCTTTTTCCAGACTGTTTTTCTCCTCTGCCCAAGAGGTTATGTGATTGGTTTGTTGCCTATTTTTTTTTGCAGGTTTACTCAAAAGGCAACTGGCAGGTTTGCTTGAAAATTTAACCAGAAGTGAATTTGGGCCCAAAATAGAAGTGATTAACTTTTGGAATGGATCCAGACTGGATCTGGATCTTAAATGTTGTAAGAGAGGGTGAGATTGGGCATTTTGTGTAATATTTTTCACAAAGCCACATCAAGTTGAAATAAGAAAAATTAGGATTGTCCTGATGTTCTCAAGAAAATGGAACGGACCCTGATGTCCTTCTGGAACCCATGAGCTTAATTCATGCATGGTCTCGAGTAAATTTTTATTATTGATGGAGATATGCACCTCTGGAAATATGCTCATGTTTTTGTAAGAACTGTTAAGTAACACAGTGCACAAACATGTCTGTAACTCCAAGTAGCCAGCAGAGAGGTGCGCGACTCTGGTGCCCAGGGTCTTCAGCCATCTCGCCTCACAGATTTATAATATCCATCTATCTTTTGTTCAACCTCTGGCTCTATGTTTTATGTATTATGTATGTATGAGGTATTAACTCACTGAAAGAGGCATAACTCAATGTATGCATTATTATGACTCTCTTAAGGTTCAGTAAATATAGATGTATTTTATATTCTGTAAATACAATGGAGATTTGTGTAGGCTCCTAAAAAAGCCCAGCATTTCAGTGTGAAGGTCATACTACTGTGAAGCAGCCTTTTCTCTGTATCATCCATAGGGGAAATGTGAAGCCCCTATAGCATCTGCAGAGTGAGCGAGAGCCACTGCCCCACCAGGGCCCCTCGCACTGTCTGCCTTGCTCTCTGGTCGATTCAGCCTACAGCATAGCTCAGAAGCCTTCGTACCGCACACACTCTCTAGGGAGAGATTGTCAAGCTAATGACATAGCCAAATGCAACACCGCAAGTCAGAAAGTAGGCTAAACATTTGCAGTGCACACTGTTTGCTCTAACATGAGTCTTTATAATATTCCATAAATCATTATTCATATTAATGCAGTGCTGTTTTAGATTAAAAAGGCTCTCTGGGTGTTTCACACAGACAAGTGTCTGCTCAGTGTTTCATTTATCAGTATTCCCTCAGAACTCCTCTGCTCTGCGTCTATCACTGTCTTGCATGCCAGCTATGATGATGTAAGCTACCAAAAGGTTGGTAATGACAAGTCTTCCTGCACTGATCAAATGCAGGCTAGATGATTTATAAAACCAGAAATGTGCATGCTCCTTTTAATCTGAAAGACCTTAATGTTTTACACATCCTGTTTTTATCCTCTTATGGTTCCACTGA
This sequence comes from Etia nguti, assembly GCA_015106755.1. NCBI lineage: Eukaryota > Metazoa > Chordata > Actinopteri > Cichliformes > Cichlidae > Etia > Etia nguti. The sequence continues at coordinate 4,323 of VUQG01004403.1, forward strand.
GCCTTTTTTAATCGTTCTGAGCAAACTTGAGAAACATCCACAACAGACCTAATCATCTGTTCTTTTAGTTCTTAGAGAACTCTTTGATATTAACCCCCATGTTTGTTTGTTTCGTATCTTTAAATACAGACATACTCTGGCCTTTTCTGCGTGGTCATCAACCCCTACAAGAACCTGCCCATCTATTCAGAGAACATCATTGAGATGTACAGAGGGAAGAAGAGGCATGAGATGCCTCCGCACATTTATGCCATCTCTGAATCAGCATACCGCTGCATGCTTCAAGGTATGTTACACATCTGCTCTTTGGAAATGAACCTTTACCTCACACTTATAAAGTATTTTGCTATGATTACTTGATGAAAGTTTAATAAGTGAGATAAACACGTTTAAAGGTAACTTAACTTATTGGCAAACAGGTGTAATGGAAGCTGAAGAATTTTGGTGCTTACCTCACTTGTGGGCAGTGTGGGGTTTGCGAGCATAGTGTTGGAGATTAGTGTGTGAATATAGTTGTGTAATGTATGTGGAAGGTCACAAGGTCAGAGAGTTGGTCAGTTATCACTGAAGGGGTCAAGTAGCAGATTAACTATGTGGCAGGTTTTCCAGGTGTATGGCTGGGGTCACACGGTTAATTGGTAATTGCAGGGTAATGCAAGGCTGTCCAACACAATCTTTATCCTTTAAACACCAGGCAAAGAGTTTTACATCAAAGTTTTAAGTTGCATTGTTCATTCTTAGCTTGTTCTCAGAAATATTGGCCAGCGGTCTGCTTATGTAATGTTTTTGGCTCTGTACGTAATTATTTCTCCAAACCATGAACTGATTTGCCTTTTAAACCACTGCAGCATTTTTTCCAAACTGAAATGAAGACAGAAGTTTACTTTATAGTGGTGTCATTTTGAGGAGAGCCCTACGATTGGACGTCTCAGATTAGGAGGGGGACATAAAATGGCATTTTCAGCCCCTAAGAGGTTGGTAGCTGAGAGGCATACCATTTCAACTTTCTAACTCCAGCCTTGGTAATGCCAAAAGCCAAGGCTTGTTCCTCTGTCTCACTCTTATGATGAACCATCGTACCATCTGCAGTACTACAGAACCACATGCAGGTTTGAAAGGAAACAATGTGGTGCTTCAGCTTCCACTGAAATCACAGAACCACTGAGCCATAATCAAAGCAGAGGGCATCAAGCAAAAATAGCGTGAGCTCCTGTATATGTCTGATATATGATGTAATGTAGTCCCAAAAAGTTGACCCAAAAATCTCATCACTGGGGTTGTTTTATAATTTAGGTAAAAATTTCAGTATTAACATCATATGACAGTTGTGTCATTTAGTATACAGCACATTTAAGTCTGCACCATGTCTTAAAAAAGTTTAGATTTCTGCAGCCAAAAGTTCTTACTTTGGATTTTCAGATACTGATCTAGTTTTTTATAGAAACACTGTAGTTCTGAGATCCTCTCCTTTTTGTTCAGTTTGAAAAACGCAGTTGTTTTGGAAATTTAAGCCAGGTCAGCTAAAAGGTTTAGTATATCATTGCTTTGTTTCAACAGAAAGGGACAGCAGCCTCTTTCTGTGTTTCAGATGAGCGTAATGTGCTGTGAGTTGCGAGAGTGAAGCCTCTAAGCTCCTAATAATGTGTGTAGCGAGAGGCTCGCCTGGTAGACCTAATGCCCTGTGACAAAGGAATTTATAGCAGAAGTAAAGGAGATACAGAAAGACAGGGCAAACACAGAAGGAGGCAAAGTGAGAAAGCAGAATTTATAAACATCAGTCTTCAGTCTTCAGGTTGTCATTAACTGGACCTGCAGCACAGATTGGTTTTCATCCTGCAAATACACTGCATAGTTGGTTCATGTCTTGAGCTACAGCTGTTGCATACTTGAACTTACAGTGTAGCTGGAGCCCATCAAAATCCACCCGGCCTGCTAAAGGATAGACAGCAGGAAAAGGTTAATAGAGCATGCATTATTGGAAAAGAGTTGCACAACTTGTTTTGATGGTCTTTTATTGAAGCCCACACTAGTCTCCTGTTTGTAATTCTAAAAATGTCATCATGTGAGCATGATTACAATATAAAGACCCACAAGACACAAGGCCATGACCCAGTTTGAATGCCAACTAATTGTTCTTGAATTTCTGATGTAGAAGGACTGCTGTGATAAGCAGAACCTTTATTAGAGTTTATCAGTGTTTAGACAGCTTCAACCTGTCTGCTCTGAGCCATCGCTGTCACTGGAACAACAGTGTTAATGTCTCCCTGTTGTTTCTCTTGAGTCTTCTTTCACATCTAAGGGTTTTGATTCTTTAAATAGCATGTTTATTTATGTGACAGTAAGAGCCCTTTTCAACTAGTACCTGCTAAGGTCAACTTGGCAAGGCTCGACTCAGTTTTTAGGGTTTTTCATTAGGTGGTAAAACCTGATACCTGGTACTTTTTTTTGGTACCTATTCAGCCAGGACTCCAAGTGATCTGAGCTGATCCGAAAATGTGACTTCAACAGACTGCATGTCACTAATTGACTAGTCAGTGGCGTCACTCGATGAGTCATGAGAGCGTCACCTTCACAAAATCAAAACCGCCATTTTTAAAACCCGGCAACGAGGGAAATGGCTACACAAAAAAACAACGCTGTGGTCCCCGAGTTTGACAAAAATCCATACACAAAGCAGAAGGTCATCACCATACCATGGCATTCGTGTCACATGCAAATGACATCACGGGACTTTCGGCAGCATCGCTATAAAAACACCACACGCGTTAGGTGGTGCTGGATTGTAATGGAAAACGTCCGAAGTGGAGTAGGTATGAGTGGAAAAGCGCTTTAACTGTCTAGTGGACCTGCTGCAGGTGTAAAGCTTCAGGGTTTGTGTGTCTGACTGATGTGCTGAAAGCTCCCTGTCATTACATGGCCTCAGGCTGTTCTCTGGTCTCTGCTCTCAGTGACTCTCGCCACTCCAGGGAAGTCATAACTGGCCAAAAGTCACATTCAGTTAGTTAAAAAAAAAAAAGAAAATCACCCAAGTTTAGACCATGTGAAGAGGTCCAACCAGTATATTAAGAGATATATCTGCTTGTAGAGGTACATTTGTTTCAACTAACTTCCTCTGAGTCAAGTTGTGAACTCTCTGCCAGCTTTACCACATGGTTGTTGCTGAAACATTTCAGGCCTAGATTGACCTTGGATCTGATTTTTAAAGGTTGGTTTTGGAACTTTTAAGGTGCCTCGTGTAGAGTTAGATCCCAAAGTTCTGGGAAACCAAATTTATATAACATGAGGTTAATGTTGCACCTTAATTATATAGCTCATGTCTTTGTATATTTTCTTCAATGTGGTTTTCAAACTTTAAATACACACACACACTCTTACCAGCCTATTGTGCCTTCAGAATGTGTTTGTCTCGATATAGGACACCTCTCTGGTGCCATCATTCTTCTCTCTGACCCCCTTTCTCTCTGTTCATTCTTTCGGACCCCTCACAACAGGCAGGGCAAGCCAGGCAGTGAAATGAGGTCATCGCTGCTCCAGCTCTCCATACCTCACTGTGTTAAATTATACGAGCTGAGTCATTGTCAAGTTCTCATAGTTGTCCAAACAGCTTGTTGCCCACTGCTGGGCTCCTGTGAGCAGAGGTACATCACCGTGGATACGATGTGTGAATCTGTATATGCAACTAAAATAACCTACCCCTGGGATCTTGAATAGAGGTGTCATTCTGAGTGGCACTATTTAGCTTGCTGTTTCTGTATGAATCTACTTTAGCCTGTTTAATATTTCTGCAGTCTTGTTCAGGATGTCTTTTATAGCTCCATCTCAAACTATTTGGGATCTCCTACTGATTTCTTTCTCTTCTTAGCAAGTAGAGCAGCTGGCCTCTCTTATTTCTACTGCTTTACTGTTTCACTTACTAGTTTGTTCAGCCCCTTTCTTCCTTTCAACCAGAATGTTTTGGCTCTGAAGACACTGAAGAGAAAAAATTCCCCAAGTCCTTGAAAGCATTTTGGTCGCCTTTCACTTAACATGAAAAATACAAACCGCAGCTCTGCTGGAAACTCTGTGGCAGTGCAGTTTTCTTTGTTCCTTCTGTCTGAGGCTTTGATTGGGAAACACAGGAGAACAAGTGTGGGGAATGTCCACATTCTCATCCCTTCTCTGTGTCAGGATGTAGCCAGGGTTACCATGGTTAGACCTCTCTTTAATTGACAACACCGTGTCTCAGTTTTCACGTATTTCACCTCTCAACTGCTCAGGCCACAAGGCTCAGTTCCTGACAGACAGTTCCCTCTGTCTCTAAGTATTGCAAGTATGCATTTGTGTTTTGTGTTTATCAGTTTTATATGCATATTTTTATCCTTTTATGAGTTAGTTGTCTGTTTCTTACTGCTGCTTCTCTCTATGAGAAGAGGGCGACTCACACTCAGGTTGGAACTGTATAATACAGTCATGTTACTGCCACTCGACTCACTTACAGGACAGGTAAGTGAATGCCACAGATAGAGTCACATATACTGACTGCACTTCATAGGAGTAGTTTGCATGTCAATAAATAGCAAAAAGGGCAATATGAGTGCTTTCATTTATGAGTCTTTCTTTTTTCTGTATGCAACACAGCCTGGTTTGCAGCCTCACATCAACAAATTTGAAAAGCAGACTTTACAGTGAGATTTCTTTTACAGTGAGATTATTTTTATGCTGATCTCCATCACATGATTGAGATCCAGCGTATCTGAGAACACACATGGCACTGTAGACACAACCTGTTTAGAAATAACTAAAAAAAGAAAAGCAAACTTACTGTCTCATTCTACTGTAAAGAAATTTTCTTTGCTTAGGTATTGTAGCTCTCATTCCATATTTATTCTGTATACTCATCCTGATGTCAGTGTGATCAGCATCTGTCAGTATAAGGAAAATCTTCTGTTGATGTCAGGTGTAAATTCACACACAACCCATTGTTATTTGAATGGGAGGTATAGATTGAATGCTCAGAAATTAAAGTAATGTAATCACAAAACTTCTTCTTAAACATGAGAACTACAAGTCCCTCACTAAAGAATGCAGTGCATTTCCCTCGGTATAGGGTATTTTATACACATACAAATCACATATTAAAACCAGGTGACAAAGGGGCCGGAGAGTCAGATAGACTGGAAATGTCTTCCATCACTACCTGAATGTCGTGTAGATAACCGAGGGAGGAAGAGGAAACATATTTCGCTTTTTTCACTACATTGTGTCCAGGCTGGCCTCCCCTCATAGCAGTGGCACCTTTAACTCGCACATATTGTCCTCCTATTGGTTGCTGACATCCTATTTTCAGTTCATAGCTATTATACTTATACTATACTTATATCATATCTGTCAATTAAAACTGCACATGGTCCCACATAAATGTTCTTAATTAAATATGCCATTTAGGTGCATTACCCTTGATTTAACCTTTTTAGGAGGAATTTTCCCTTTACTTGATGAAAGACAAAGGCACAGCTGCAGCTGTATTGGTTTTAAGCTCTGTAAGACAAACTGTGGGACATCTAAATATAGCTGCACTGCGATGTATACACATTCACTGCAGCCCTGAACTTGCCTAGTCATTTCCCAGCAGAGGTGCAAGTGAGAACACAAATGTCTGAAGTCATAGTAGACATTAATTAGGTTTTTAATCTGCCATCTTCCCAGTACAGCATCTGTGTGATGTTATATTACACTGATTTGTGCTGATGTTAGAACAACGCTGGAAAAAGTCAGTTTGTCCAGTTAATGAGAACACAGAGGATGAGAACCATCTCCTGCTGTGTGAGGAGACTTTTGGATGTCTTAACCTTATTGTCCCAGTGTGTTTTACTTGTTGTTTTCAAATGCTTATCCAAAGCACATGTTGTGTTGTTAAAAGCAGGTTGTAGATATTGGAAAAAGTGCTGCCGTGGTAGATGTTTGGTTTCTCTTCCTCCCCAGAGTTACAGATACACCTATATATGAAATATCTCTCCAGTAAAGCAGAGAAGGAAGATTCAGAGGTAACAAAACAGTCACCGAAGTGGAAAATGTCTTGGAACACAGAGATGTGAAGGAGGTGGTGTGTGTGTGTGTGGGGGGGGGGTTGTAAAGGGTTGCGCAAGAATAAAAGATGGCAGACCCCAACAGACAGGATCAGCAGGATGGGTAGCAAAGTTTAAGGAGGAATAACTACGAGGGAAGAGGAAAGATGGCAAAGACTGAAAAGCAGACAGTGATGGAGATTGGCAAAAAGGAAGAAGGGGCAGAAGCGACAGAGTTTATGGGGGAAATGGAGTAGAGGGTACAGGGGAAAGGCAGAGGGGGTGGCTAGCATTGTGCCTCACAATGGGGGCTTTGTGCAGTCTGAAGGGGGCTGGGACCAGGGCCCTGTCTGCGTGGGTGCAGGCAGGGAGGCCTGGAGTACAGAGTTCTTCCCTGGGAAATGGGGCCACTTGTTGGGGCAGTG
>VUQG01004404.1:0-12633 GCA_015106755.1 Etia nguti
CCTTTCTATGGTGGAGTAAGCACTTCACAGCCCTTCAGCACTGCCCCCCAAACCCGCCTAACAAGGGGATTCCCTCAAGCTGGGGGAACCTGGTTACACCCCAGAGCCCTATTTTTCACAGGTCTCATTTAGTAGTAATTTAGTATATTGGGGAAAAAGCCTCTTTCTCTTCCATCTTTATGGTCAGGGGACAAAGACAGAAATGTCAATTAAAAACACCTCAGGCTTTGGGAACTGTCAGCTTTTGTGTGGACTTGACCTTTAAATCCTGGGTTGCCTCTATTTTCACAGAGAGGGCAGAGGAGGAGGCCAAGACAATAGGGGGGGAGTACAGGGGTCTTTCAGCGGATTTTTGTGTGAAGGCTCTTGACCAAGTCGCACCACCAACTGTTGGGACCTGCACTGCATTTATAGCCCTGCTTATCCAGTCAAAATTCAGTTTGTCCGGATGTTTTCACTAAGACACCAGCTGACTTAAGTGTGACCCAGCCTTCTCTTGCCAAGGCTAATTCCTTATAAAGACGGGAATAAACAAATTACGGCAATAAACCCTTTTGTGTGCGTGTGAGAAAGAGCAAAAAAAGAAACAGAGACAAACCGAGCACTGAAGGGCTGAAGACGCACACAAGCGCAGTGAAAAGACAGCTATTGTCTAAAAAAACACTGGCGGGTGGATCGTTGTGTGAGTCTCTATATTGTGGCACATTGTGTATCAGGCCTCTTTAGTGGCTTTGTGGGATATGAGAACTGCTGACGTAATCGTGGACGCTGTAGGATGGGATTTCACCCGGCTTTCTCTGCTTCTTTACCACGCTGGCGACTAAAGAATGCACTGGCTCCAGGCATTACACAGGTTAGCCTGAGAAACACAGAAGATGGTCCAGTGTGGAAACATATACAGGCTGTGCCATTAACCCTCTTTGAGCACTGTTTTTATGACAGTGCCTTTGTGACACAGAAAGTTGAGCGGCGGCCTTAAGATCACTGACCAGTGCTTGTCTTGCTGAAAAATAAAGTGAAACAGAGGAAAACATCATCATGTGACCCTGCGTGTGTGTTTGTGTGCGCTTATGGGTGAACTTAACTGGCCACTCAGCAATACCACACATGGTCATTTGATGGCGAGCACCGGCCAGCAAAAGCTTCCCGTGTGAGTATGTGTGGTCTCCCGTGATGCTGTGGTCCAGCACCTCAGCTGGTCTGACTCAGAATGCAGGCCAGACCCAGGACCCTTTGAGCCTGGGAACTGACACAACAAAGTCCCAATCTAATCTTGAATCTCACCTCACGTCAGAATGACGAGGACAATGAATTCTAGGCTGACTTTTGTATTTCTGAATTGTTGTTTTTTGTGTGTGTGTGTGTGTGTTGTTTTCAGGAGGAAAAAAAAGGCTGAATGAATTTGCTGGACACTAGTGATTTATAGTAGAGAGTGAGGGGAGACCACATTTCAAAGCCTTTCTCTTATTTCCAAAATGGGGTTGGAAATCAGCAGCTTGACTGAGCCCAAATAAGTGACTTCTTTTACCTTTTCACAGCACACAAAGGCCTAATCCTAGGACTACTTGAGCCACCAATGTAGACAGCGTCTGAGACCACCACAGTATGTGTCAGACCTTCCTCACCACACACAAAACACATTGACTGCAGCTTTATGAAGTGAAAATGGCCCAGAAAGGGAAAATGTGAAGGAGGTGTCCACAGTCATTTCACCCAAAGAAAAGCCACAGCATCTGGGCATTTAATGCTAAAATAAAGCCCAAACACAGAGTAGAATGGATTGGGTCACTTGTATTGTTCCGGAGCCCAAGTGGAACGGCCCTGTTTTGTTTCAGTACCACTGACCCTTGCAACTTATTGTGCTGCTCAGTCACGGAAAAAGTGTGGAGTTTAAAAAAAAAAAAGAAGAAGAAAAAATTCCAACGATGACAGAGGACTTCTTTTGAGAATTTTTCTTTACCACGCTCACCCCTCATTTCCTGTTTTGTTTGTACTTCTTTCCCAGTGGCAAATATTGCACACTGTCAGTAAATAAAGGGAGGATGAAAAAGGGAGTTGTAAAAAGCATAATGATTCCGTCTGTCCGGAGGGATGTTTAATTAAAGCGAAGTGTTTATTTTCAGCTGGTGAACAACAGTCGCTATCATTGCCGAACACAAATATAGCAATTAACTCCAATTTTCTACATTTATTTGGACATCAAAGAGCTGATAGAATCATTGAGAAAATAAAGCAATTAGGGTCAGCAGAGATCTGAATGGTCTTTGGACACAGCAGTGCGCCCAGTTTGCCTGAATGACTGAATCGCATGCGTGCGGTAGCTTTCTTTTCTCGCTAAAGAGCTATTAGCGGTAATTCTTTATTTAAACAGTTTGTATACAAAACCTTTCATCCTTTTATCCACTTTTATGTGCAGCGGGATGTGGCTTTGGGAGTTTTCTGTTCCTGTGTGGTTTCATAGGAGATATGGATGTGGTCTGAGGGGGTGAGGTGTATACTTGCAGGCTCACTTATCAGAGTCATCTGTGTGTAGTGTGGGTTGGGGCCACGGTGTCCCCGATCCTGACACGATAAGCGCCAAACCACGCAAATGGATCACATCAAACAGGGCCTTGGCGACAGCGGGCCCTGGGGAGCAGGAGGAGGCAAGACTTGTATCTAATGGTTCCTGTTCCTCCTACTGTCCCCTTAGATGACCCCACTGTTAGATAAAGCCAGCCTGGCTCAGACCTTTGTGGCCACCGCTGAAATGGGCCCAATTAGAATTCAGATTAACCAACCAGCAAAATGTGAATGAGCAGTGTCACTGTGTCACCAGTCATCAACTGGGTAGTGAAAGAAAAACAGTGTACATGATAAGACATTTGTTCAGTTAATATTTGATCCCCTCAAGGGAAGGCTGGATAACACGCGGTAATGGCCTGTGTGCCATCATCTCACTTTGCAGTCTGGTAGCCTTCCATCAAGGCTAAGATTGAAACTTATGTACTGTGAAATTCTTGGGATCAGTTGTGCTCAGTAGCTTCGACTCACTGTTTGATTGTGTGGGCTCCACTACTGCAATGGTTAGACTAGTAATTCCCTCTTATCTGAACTGCAAATGGAATTGACTGGCTTTTCATCATAAAACTACACTGAAAGTGATCATGCTTAAATGTGTGCTTAAGTAGCAGATAACATCCGTAATTAAGGTGCTAAATTAAATTTTCATCTCTCTGGGCTAGTCTGAGTCCACTGAAGGTAACAGTATGATCCTAATCTCCACGTTTTAGGATTCATCTCTTTGGATGTATCTAATTTCAGGGTGTGAGGTTTCAGTCGAACACAACGTATACAGCGCAGCATGCCTTTCAGGTTAAGAAGTGTTCTTCCAACCCATATTAATGACTGGAAGAAATGTTGATATACTTCAGGTAAAGGAAATTATTAAAACCACAATGGTAAACAAGAGACATTATTAATGGAAGTCCTGTGCCCTTGTTAAATAAAAAGTGCAGCACTATTATCAAAAACAAAAGATTTATATAAAAAAAAGTACTTGGAATTAAAAGAGGAGAAATTACTTCTTCTTGGTGTAAATGCTTAAAATGTGGACAAATAAAAAGTAAGGAAACAAACCAAAAACTGTGTTTTCTTTAATCTTTAGTAATGTATTATGTTTTACTAGTACATGGCTATGCTACAGTATTGTTTTGTTGTGTTTATGCCGTTGGCCACGAAATTAAATCGATACTATGCTTTTCTGGTGTCATGCTAGCTGATTGCTAGGTGGTTGCCAGGCAACCTGATGTCATATTTATATATAATGTATAAATTAAGTTTTGCCGATACAAATTAGAACTTGTCATAGTGAAAGAAAAATTACACAAAAAACAGTTGATTTTAACCCTTTGCTAGCTGGTTGCTAAGTAACATGAATACATCATATGTGACATAGATGAGAACCTTAAGATGTACCTGCCCGGCGCCAAGTTTGGTGGCTCACTTCAAGTTTACTCGATTGTGATTGAAGAAACAATCAGACGGACAAATTTATTTTGTGTGTTGTATCAAGATGAATATATCGCAATGCTTGTAATGTAAAAAAAAATATGTAATTGAAGTAGATTACATTTCCCTTTTAAAATGTAATATAAATGTCTAAATAAAGTATACATAACAAAATTCTTTAAAATGTGAGCTGTTCTTTTTTATGGCAGCAACCTTTTCTCAAAAGTAGTTTAATTTTTTTTTCTCAACTGGTGTTTATTACGATCTTTAATAAAAGTATCAGTATTAAAGTAACTGATGGCAACGACTCTTGCTAGCTCACTTTAACTTAAATATATCAATCAGCAATTATTATGTATTAGTATCAAAGGTAATATTATTTACATTTATGTTTTCTTATTCAGATTGTTGAGTCATTGTGTGATGTCAATTTTAATATCTCTATAATAAGACATATATGGCACCTCACATGATACTTGAGTGCCTGATAATTACCACCAATAAGGGTTGAGGTAAGATTATTTTATCTTTAAGATTAATAGTTATAATGAGCCTTTATGAGATGGTTATTTCTAAATGTTGTGCAGGTGTAGATGCTTTGATAACCGTCAGACTCATTGCCTGCAATCCTGTTTAGGCAGCTCTGGTATCCTGGTCTAGATGTGTCACAGAGCCATTAACACGGGTGATGAGTCACTGTGTTGTTGAGGGCTGTGTGGTTTGAGTGTGATGTATCAGACACCCACAGTGTGGTTCCCAGAGCTCTCTGCCAGTCACTGTGGCCATGCCCGTTGGCTGGCTGCTCTGCCAGGGAGGCTTACAGGCCAGAAGTGTTGAAGGGAAAACCCTAGAGAGCCAGGGATATGAGCTGCAGTGGCCAAGTGGTAAATTCTCACCTGCTACTAAGTGAGAATTAGCGCTGCGATCGTTTTCTTTTCACACTGTGAGTCACTTAAGCTCAGTCCCACAACCTGCTGTTACCTTACTATGTGCCTGAGATGGTCTCACACAAATATAGCTGAAAGGTTTTTCTTGTTCAGCCCTAACAAATAAGCCTCACTGCCCCAACGGTAGCCCACACAACAGAAGTAGAGCTTTTGACGCTGATGCTGTTGAGTTATTACTGTGCTTACTCCTCTCCTTTTCTCCCAGGTATTTCTGCAAGTCATTGGAGTGATTGCAGTAGCTGCTGTCATCATCCCCTGGATTCTTATTCCTGTTGTTCCTCTTCTTGTTGTCTTCCTGTTTCTGCGATGCTACTTCTTGCAGACCTCCAGGGACATCAAGCGTCTAGAATCTACCAGTAATTTTGTATTTTTTTTTTTTGGTGTGGGACTGGTAAGAAATAAAAGTACAGACTTCAGGAATGCTAATAGGCTATTGAAAAGGGCTGTGATCATTAGCATAAAGGCTAAAGATGGCAGTGGCCTATGCCTTGGTCACACGCAGTTTCCTCAAAAGATGAGAGTTCATGACTTCACATATAATAGGAAAAAATGTCAAGTGGTCATGACTCGGCCACAGCAAGCTTTAGTTCCGCTTTTATTCAAAGCTGAGAGACAAAATGCACATTGACTAACAAGTGCCATCATCTTTTAGAACAAATGCTTTGTTTGAATCCTTTAAGGAGGCATTTAGGTTTTGTTAAGGAGTTTGTAAGTCTAATGAGTTGAAACAAAAGACGGCTGAATGGCAACCTTTCCATAAATCATGATAAAAATCAGGGGCATCACCCGTATTATTGTTAGTATAACAGAGTACACATTCATATTTTTCACTTCACATACTGATACGCTGCAAAATAAAACAGAACAGTTCAGACTATTAGTATTGAATGTACTCTGACACTATACTTGTATTTAGAAATCGGTCAAAACTCTTAAAAAATGTTAAATGCCTTGCTAAGCTGGTTTTTTGCCTTGTTTATATTTCCTATAGCTCGGAGTCCTGTTTTCTCCCACCTTTCCTCCTCTCTTCAAGGCCTGAGCACCATCCGGGCCTTCAAGGTTCAGCAGAGGTTCCAGCAAATGTTTGATGAGTATCAAGATCTTCACTCAGGTGAGACGAAAAAGACATATTTTAGTTACAAGGTCAAAAATCCAAGACATCAACATCTAATGAGCTCCATTATCACTCTCATCTAAAGCCACTCATGATATTCGGACTGTATTAAGAAGTATTTCCTCATATGCAACATGTGGAATCTGTCTTTGTTAACAGAGGCCTGGTTCTTATTCCTGACTACCTCCCGCTGGTTTGCCGTGCGACTCGATGGAATTTGCTCAGTTTTTGTCACCATTACTGCTCTTGGCTGCCTTTACCTCAGGGATGGTACTGTATGGGTTTTGGATAGACTCTGTGCACACTAAGAGACATTATTAACAGAAGCAAGAGGATGGACTCGTGGATGTGTGACTGCATGTTTACTTTTTGTTTGATAATACAGGACTGGAACCAGGTGCAGTGGGTCTGGCTCTGACTTATGCTGTTACGCTCACAGGCATGTTCCAGTGGGGCGTCAGACAGAGTGCAGAAATTGAGAACATGGTGAGAACACGTGATGAACAAGGGTTTGATGGTTGGTTAACTTCCATTTGACTCCAAATGTGACCATAATTTACTAAATTAACATGCTGTATTAAATTAGGCTTGAAACTAGAGACTGAGGCCATAAACTCATCAGCATAGTGTTCGCTGTGGTCACAGATACTTCAAAATTTTAACTGCTTTATGAAACCAGATAAATAGCCTTTGCTGGCCATAAGAAAAAAAATGCAAATAGAACGATTGTCTCTTTAGATTTGTTGTATCCAGTCTGGGTTAATTTAAAGAATCTATTAAATTTCATTTTAGGAATTTTCTGTTACATATGGTTATACAGGAGCAACTAACTTAAGTTTTATTTAGGAAGTACCTATTATATCCTTTATTTTTGCAGATGACATCAGTGGAGAGAGTGGTTGAGTATGCAGAGCTGGAGAGTGAGGCACCATGGGAGACAGACAAACAGCCACCGAGTGATTGGCCCAAAGCAGGCTGCATCACTTTTGACAGAGTCAACTTCTCTTACAGTGCCAGTGAACCTTTGGTCCTGAAGAACCTGAGTCTTGTCTTCAAATCTAGAGAAAAGGTCCTTGTCTTTATTCCCACCTGTGCATGCTTACTGGGGTGCATAGCCCATGACTAAGGTTGATATGCAGCTAGTGTAGTAGGTGTGGTGTGATTCTTTTTCTATGTGGCATTATTTTTAAATCAATTATTAAAGGGACACCGCATTGTGCTTCTGAATCTTCAGGACTATACCATTTGTGATTCATGGAATACATATCATGTAATTAAGACTGTTCAAGTGGATCCATTTGTCTCCAATTTGCATTTTGAGCTACCTGACGGTGACAACTGTTTATTCACTATAAGAGAGAGGAGAGGCCGATGGAGAGGGGTGAAGGAAGAGTGAGAGAGGGGAAGGCTGAGGGAGATGGTTGAGGATGATTGAAATTGTGTTTAATGCAGGGGGTGTATTTTGCATGGCTACGGTTGGCCAGGGCGGCTGATTTCACAATGGATGGGTTGATAAGTGCAGAGGCCCTGGCTCTGACAGCCTATGGGAGGGATCTCTACCGCATGCCTTGGGGGTAAAAGGCTTTGTGCATCCTGACAGTTCCCCTGACACCCTTTCACCTGCACCTACCATCTACAGTATAAGATCCTTTCACTTTGTCCCATAAAGCAGTCATACACTGCATATATATATATGTAAAAGATTTTATCATAAGTCACCACAACGCTACAAACAACTTTCCATGTAGAGAGAAGTGCTTTAGTAAGACTATATTATTCTCCAAAACTAATTCATTTCACAATTCTTGCGTTTCTATTTGGTTCTGCTGTGGCTAAAGTGTAATGTCACATTAGATTTGGGTGTATCCTCTTGAGGAAATGCAATTATTATTGGTGTGTATTTACATTCAAGTAGTGTGGAATTCTTCTTATGTAGGTTAAAGTGGATGGATGCAGAGACATGATTTCAGATTTAGTCTCATACAAGCACTCAGTAATTTTTTAAATGTCCATGTAGGCACTTACTGTATAAGTATGGGGGGGGGTGCTTAATTGTCACATTCAATAGCCCCTATGTGTTTTAAAAATGGGAATGTGAGTTACTCTAATAGCTCCTATGAGAGTACGGATGTAGCATGAGAGAGTAAGCATATAATTACTTCTCTATTACCTGTCAGCCTAACCACTTATCTTTCTGTATCCACATGCCCAATGGCTATGCAACAGCATATAACAAAACCTAAATGCTATGACACCAGTTCAGCAGAGCAAGTGGTGCAATGCTAATAATATTCCTGTTCACTGGATTCAGCCCACAGCATGAGTTTTTGTTCTTTGGTATCCCAAGTCTGGTAAAATACTGGAAACACCTATATTATACTGTTCATTTTATGTGTTAACTACCATCACACACATGTACAGCATTAGCAGATACCTGTGGATGGTATGACCTTTTGGTTTACAGAAAGTATCAGGTGATGGCCTGGAAGTTACCACAGAGGTGGTACCATAGAGCACATAAACAAGTATGAGTGAGTGGTAATTTTGACTTGGCCAATTTATTAGGTAATGTTGAATGAGATTTGATAGATTCGATGGGCTGATCCTGACTGGGTGACTTATAGAAGAGCCACAAAAACTATAGAGCCCCGTTTATGTCACCTTTTACAGTTGGTTAAAATGAGTAACTACACTTTTCTAACCCACCCACATTGGTTTTTATGAGATAAGCACAGTTCTAAATAAAATATAGCACACTTAAAAATAGCTAAATTGAATTATAAACACGTTAATTGTCCCTAACACAAATGCTACAAATGAATTTATATGTGGCATTAAGCTGAAGCACTTAAATATGATTAAGATATAAATGATTTGAAACAATTTCATACATAAATATTATAGGACAGAGTATCTTCCCTTAGTTTTTATGCCAGTATCATACAAAGGTTTGTTTTGTAGTTTGCCAGGCGACTGGGTCTCTTACTGACAAAATAATAAGCCCTATTTTATTTATTTATGGGGGTTTTTTTTGTGGGAATTTGCTAAGACTTTACAGATATAACATACTAGCTCTTTCCACTGTAGGTTGGCATTGTTGGACGCACTGGTGCTGGTAAAAGCTCCCTGATCTCTGCCCTGTTCCGGCTGGCAGAACCTGAGGGAAGAATAACGATTGATGGATTTCTGACATCTGAGATTGGTCTTCACACACTGCGACAGAAAATGTCTATCATCCCACAGGTGCGTTTTTTAATTTCAGTATCAGCTGTTGTGTTCTGAAACTAAATACAGTAGCCACTAATCATCTGCAGCGAGTCTAAGTTAGAAAGATATTACATATAATATAATATATTAATTACTACTATGTTTAACCTTTTGGTTCTAAAGCGGCTTTTCTTTGACACCTTCTCTAAGGTCCCATGATTCCTCATGATTGAGTAATGGCAGAAATGTCAGCTGCACGGCGGTAACAGAAGCCTGCATGCTTTGGCCCTTGTTAGACGCTTGGCTTTTAAAAAAAGCTAAAACAAGTGAGGAGAATTACAGTCGTCACTCAGGGGATTTCTGAAAGTGAGACAAACGGATGCCTTGAGACAGTTTAACTTTATTTCCGCTTGTTGAAACTGATACGGCATTAAGAAAATGCCAGCCTGCGGGTGAGTGTCAGCAGAGAGGAGGGAGGGGAGAAGACTCCCACGGCCTATACTGTGAAGAGAGCAGTTCCCCATCCCTGACAGAGGATTAGCCCTCTACCCCCCAAACATGGGAAAGCTGCTTAGAAGAAGTCTCCCCCATCCTCACAGTCAGAGTCCCCTTGTACACCGTCACTTAGCTCAAGTCTTAAACATTTCTAGGGTGCAGCCAAGATGCCCAAAAACAGTTTCATTAATGCTTTTCTGTGGATTTGATAGGTTTCTGGCATTGCTACTACTTCAGATAAAGTTTCACTTCTTAGTCCAAACTAGTTTGCGATGGATGTGATGTGTGTTTGATGGGATTTTGTTTACTCTTTCTGCATCTCCTAGAGGGAGAGACTGCTACAAAGTGGCAGGTTACGAGTCAAAACTTTAACTGCACGCTCATCTCATCTGTATCACATACTGGATGGCATTTTCATTATGTAGGCAGCACTCGGGAGAGTAGAGTTTCTCTGTAGTCTGTTGTTAGTATTACAAACTTATATATGGAGCGAAGACTCTTGGATTTACACAAATTCATCTGAAAGCCTTTTTTTATTCTCCTGCTAGACGTCGATGAAATGATATGCAGTCAACCTTTCACTTGGAAAAAATTTTTTTGGCATAAATTGCTGGTTGTCGTACTTTTCATGTGGAATTTTGAGTTTGATATGTAAACTATACATTGCTGCTGAGGAGTTTCATTATTTGGTGCCCACAGATTTGATTATGATAAGCTTGTATTAGCATATGGCATTAAAAAGGGATCCATTTCAGTTTCTATTGAATTCTCAGGAATGACTTAGGAGAAAAAAAATGAATTCTGTGGCAAACAGAGGGCTTAGAATTGGTGGAGCACATAATCGGTGTATAGAAAGCTGTGCTTGAAAGCAGTTTTTCCGACCTAACATTGAATCCTCAATTAAAGTGTGTCACAGAACTAGTTTGAATTGGGACTTCAGCTGGCTTAATGACAAGGTGGTGTTTTGGTGACAGAGGGAAAAGCTCATTGGAAGTAAAGAG
This sequence comes from Etia nguti, assembly GCA_015106755.1. NCBI lineage: Eukaryota > Metazoa > Chordata > Actinopteri > Cichliformes > Cichlidae > Etia > Etia nguti. Next base: position 10,755 of record VUQG01004404.1, read on the forward strand.
GTGGAACATTTTCCAAGGCACAGGTAGCAGGGATGAGACCCTGAAAGCTTTACTTTCTCTGGATTGAAATTGAGCAGTTAGCCCTGCGCTTTCTGACCTATATGACGGCTTGTTGAGACATAACTTTTTTATTTTTGCTGTGCTTCCACACCCAAACGTATGCTTAATTTTCTTATGAAGGTGACCTGTAAGAGAACAGACTTAAAGGTGTGGATATATTAATAGTTCTGTAACCTTTAAGCCTTTTAGACTCATTGTGTGCTTTACTTTTGCTCCTAGTCTAATCTCACAGTTGCCAGATGAACGTATCGTATCTTGATTCGAGGTCAGATGCATATCTTGACTAAGCTGGAGTTATCGCGATCCTCTGACTGTGATGCGGATACAATGGAAGCATCACTTTTTGTTATGGACAGTCGCTGCTCTGTGCAACCTCTGAAACTGTTGCAGACTCAATAGCATTGTATTATTATTAGGTTGTTGTTGTTTTTTTAACAGTCATTATAATGATTTAAGTACCTTGCTTATTTTGTTCACGGATCAAACACTGTGGACATAAATGCTATATAAAAACCTTATCTGCAGCAGCGGTGTACCGTGAGCGAGAGGGTCTTTATGCTGTCCAAGGAGAGCCCTCTACTGAGTAAATCACTTCAACGTTGGAGCAAGATTTATGAATACACACTATATGTGGCCTGACATGAGATGATGTGGGATTGTTCCTTTTTATCAGTTCATCACAAACAGAGTGGCGTGTTGGAACAGTGCCCATGGACAGGCTCTTTCCTTTACACTGTAATAAAGAGCTTTCTTTACCCTCTTAAAGAGGGCTGTGTGGCTGAACCTTGATACAGGTGCATGGCTTACCATAAATACATATCTTGGACATCCTACCTGTCTGAGATGTGAGGCTGTCCTTTCATGAGGGTAGTCAACTAATGTGATAACCTAACTATTCACACATGCTTGTACATTAAGTTTTTTTAGTACGGTTTATTCTGTATTTTAATGTTAACTTGACAGTCCTTTTGTGTCATATCATACATTCAGACAGCCTTGCACAACTATTCTCCACCAGCACCAATGCACACGTTCTGGTTTTCCAAGTAAAAAGATCAACTTACTGAAGCATAGTTGGCTAGAGCACTGAATAGAGCTCCTGAGTGGAGCAAGGCCTTTGTGAACATCTTCCCCTCACACATTGCTTAGCACTCTTCTATAAATCCTGTCTTAACCCTTTCATACATCTCCCCCCTTGTCATTATCTTAACTGGCCACGGCCTTCTCTTTCCATATCCATCTATCCACAGGACCCAGTTCTCTTTACGGGCACCATGAGGAAGAATCTGGACCCTTTCAAGCAGCACACAGACGAGGACCTGTGGAATGCACTCCAAGAGGTACTCCAGCGTGGCTCTGAATGATTCCCCCTTGCCGGCCCAGGGGGGGATCCCTCTGTCCCCCTGTACAATGCTGCCATTCAGATTCCCTGCTCGCCACAAGTCATGGGGGGAAATCCCATTAGGGCCATGGGGCCCAGCTCAATGTGCGGCTTGTAACGGGTAACCATTGAAAGTGCTGGGGGAGATGTGTTTGGGCAGTCAGGCCAACCAGGATGAAGGCTTCCCCCACAGCGAAGGGCTTCAGCTCCTGGTCCTGCCTCTGAATGGGTTTGGTGGCCTGGATTAAAGCTAGAGGCTGGCCACAAGAGAGCACTGGCCAAGGTCATCAGTAGACCTGGCCCTGCATTGTGCCAGGCAGTTAATGGGTGTGTTTGGATGGCTCTTTAAAGACATCCCCACAGGAGGCCTTTATGCAGGAGTAATGAAGGGTAGGGGCTGAGCTCTCTCTCTCTGCAGGTGCAGATGAAGGCCATGGT
>VUQG01004404.1:12949-28267 GCA_015106755.1 Etia nguti
ATATGGGTATTTTTAAGTGCATACAATAAAACTTTTCCTCTGTAGAGTCGGGTTAGTGGGAATTATTCTTTAAAATCTTTTTATGTTAAAGCATCGGCGCAAATGTGGATTTTTCTTGTTTAACACACATAATAAAAAAATATATGGGTTTTTAAGTCTAAATCTCACCTTGTCAGACTGATCATCTGTTTTCTCTCATACACGGTTACTAACACAAAATAACTGGTTAGTATAAATGAGAAAGTAAATCAGAAAATCAAATCAAGTCGAAATTTAAGAAAAAGTGACAAAATATACCAAACGTGTCTTTGTAAAGCTGAAATCCTATATTTTTTTCTGTCTGTTGCTGCACACATTTCTCTGCCGATGCGCTATTGTTCTGTGTTGCGTAAAATCCCTGCCCAAGGCTGTATAGGAAGAGAGCTTTTTAGTTCTCAGGTGTTGTGTTCCCTGCTTCTTTAGAACTGATGGCCTCATCCAGCAGACTATCCGGGACAAGTTTCAAGAGTGCACAGTCCTGACCATTGCTCACAGGCTAAACACTATCATTGACTGTGACAGAATACTGGTAAGTAAGAATGCAGTAAATTTCCATTGTAAAGCACTTTAGTGAAGGTTTTAAAATGAGACTCTTCTGCTGGAGTTCATTCCAACATTGTCCTACAAGTAGTTTTGTGATATTCCCTCCTAACCTTTGACAGCCCCTTGTACTTTCTCACCAGTTAAAATAAATATTGCACTCAGTGTTTTCAGAATTTGTAGAGTAAGTCTGGGGTCTCCTGCAAAACATGCAGTTCATATTCCTTCTCATTGTTGTATGCCAAACACAGCTGATGTAGAGCTTTCAAACACCTCTGTCCTTTATTTTCAGTTCTGCTACCTTATTTTGCAACAGCTGGGCAAATTTCTCACTCGCAGCATTCCCTTTCATTGAACCTTCGCTTGCACCACTTGATCTTTGGCCCTTTCCCGCTACTGCCTGCAGAGGTGCCAATTAGTGCCATTTGTGGTGGCATTTGTTAAGAGTCTATGGAGGACGGGGCACGACCCGGTGGCCGCTTGGTCACCGAGAGGGCTGCTGAAAAAAGGCAAATATCACACAGAGGGGACTGTTTCACACCTACACTCGTGTTAAATGCCCCCAGACTGTCACACACTCTGGGAAACATAAATTGGGACCCGGGTGAATCGTCCAAATCTCTCTGCCATATTTTGATGCAGAATGTTTTGCAAGAATCGAATTGCGTTTCCTGGTAGCCTGCTCCTAAACTTTTGATTATGACAGCAGCTGCAGAAGTCTCCCTTTCATACTAAACACTACCTGAAAGTGGGCTTTACTGATAACAAACTGCTCATTAACGCTGTAAGGGGATCGAGCTTGTTAAAATTTGTCTGTGATATAATTGTAGTCTTTTCCAAACTGCCTGAATTGGCACTATTCTTTGTGTGGTTTACATGGCATGTGATGACATAGAAATGATGGTAATTTTCTAGCGAGTCTTAAAGGTGTGATTGTTGGATTTGACTGAGGACCACCCCTAGGCCTCTGAAACGCTAGGATAAATACATGGATAAATCCCTGATCTCCTGTCTGTCAGAGTCAGCGCACCAGACTTTCACGCTGCTAACAGGTTACCCTCATTGTGCATGGCGTTCTCGAGCAGAAACAGGCACCCGTGTTTGTTGTTGCATGAGTCACATAAAATAGATGGTTCCTATGTGCACCGAACTACTGTTTCCCCATTCAGCTTGCGCTGTCTGCTTGCATCACTCAGCAGTGAAACAGCTGAAATGTCAGTTTTCCCCAAAGTAAAGTATACAGACACAGGAACACACACACGCACACACGCACACACACATACACACACCCACCATTGTGTGTGTGATTGCAGGTTCTGGATGCTGGCAGGATCCAGGAGTACGATGAGCCATATGTGCTGCTCCAGAACCAGGATGGGCTCTTCTACCAGATGGTCCAACAGACAGGCAGAGCCGAGGCAGCCTCGCTGCTGCACACAGCCAAACAGGTAACCACATCCACCTTTGTCCCAGGACAAGCCTGTCCCTAAATAAGAGCCCAGTAGTTGCACAGTAATCCCAGACTCTCCCCTTAACTCCAGGCTCCATTGCTCACCTCCAAAATAATACAGCTAAGCAACAGAAGATGTGTGTAGCCCTGACAATGCAAAGACACTTGATTACCATTTTAATTTAAAGTGTCTACTTGGAGCATTGCGACACCATAACATTAATTTCAAGAGAGAAATTGTCCCTTTGTAGATTTACATCCTCTGATATTATCGGAGAAAGTCTCTGTATAATCTTTTTTACTCATAATGTAATTTTGAGATCATTTTAGCGATGATTCTAGAAAAGCAGCTTTCTTTGCACTGTATCTATTTTGAAATATTGGGTTTAACTTCATCGCGATTTGGGATAAACTTTCTATGGGGATTACTGTAATAGAGAATGTCCATATTTTTTCCCTGTGAAATTCATTTGTGATGTATTTCCCCTTCAGACACTGAACAGATAAGAGCCAGCTATTCATTGTTCAATTCCATTTTATGTGCATCTGTCTGGGACTACAGATACCATATTGCAACTTCAAACAGGTCTTTGTGAAATAAGAAAAAGTAGGCATCATTTCATTTTCTCTCTGTCCCTCGCACAAATTTATCAGCGGAACTGTATCTCCTCAGCCAGAGGAGTGAAATGAGTAAAATACTGATTTCAAAGACTCAGCACAGTGTGGTATTATTTGGTTTCGTCTTACCCTGCACACTGGCGGATTGGTAGTGGCATTGTTCGGGCCCTTACGTTTTCCTTTCTTTATTGTAGGATGCTCTCCTTTGATCAGATTACTGCAGCATCCATAACTGTCTAGCACCACTTATTAAATACAGAGATAGTCCGCATGTTGTGTGTCAAGTTTCTATAGTTGTCAGTCAAGGTTTAAATACATTCAATAATCTGATATCAACCTCTAGCTCCTTTGTCCGAGCTGAAAGAGAATCCCAGAGTAGACAGTACATATATCTCAAGCTATGGCCAAGCTTTCACTTCCGCTGCCTCTTTTTCCACAAACTTTCTTGCTGAAATTGTTCACCTGTCAGAGCGGCTCGGCATAAAGAAGCCATGCCTTTTGCAGGCGCAAACACTGCAATCCGGCTTTTCTAAATAGCGGCTTGCAGCTTAGGAGCCACCGTAAGAAAAAATTAACTCCACAAATAATTCCTGTAATTATCTCCAAAATTTTCCTGCCTTTAATCTAACAGTTGTTTACTGGGCTAAATAAGCCACTTTTTTATGCTTCAGTGGGCGATAAATCCCTTCGCCGTGCTCTGACTGGATCTGTCATAAATCGCACCTTAACAGATCGTAGCTCAGATTGGACAGTGTGCTTGTGTTCTGTGACACTGCTTCCCTGATCCGCTTTTCAGGTTTACACGAACAAAAAGCGGCTGACTGACGTGCGCCGTGACGAGGACATCCGCGTCATCTTCGAGACGTCCCTTTGACGGTTTGGAGGGTCGCTGTGGTCCTCGTGTTAGCCATCAGTGACCAAGTCTTTTAGCAGACACACCGACCTAAATGTCTTCAGGCCTAGTGCAGTGTAGTGTGTGCTCCATTTGATTAGCATAGACCTGTGGTATGGAACAGAAAGGAGGCACACGCCTGAGGCGGGCTGTGCCTTTCATTGACAGCATATTACTGAATGGCTGTTTATTGATTGCAAACGGCTATATTTATGTAGGTGTGTCCTGGCCTCTGGGGTATCTACAGTGCGGCACTGGTGCTCAAAAGAGTGTCAATATTGTGTGAGCAATAAATTACCTGTGGCTTAAATTGTTCTTTTAAGGAAAACATTGTTTTATAGGAATAAAGTCTTTTCATTACTTGAAAAGTGCTTGACAAGCCAAGGAGAACCTCAGAGGAACACGGATGCTTTCTGTAATTATTGTGCCTTAATCAAGCGATTGATTCCTAGTAATTGCACTGTTTTTAATTGAATGGTTTTCCTGCACTTTGACTCTATTGGTTTTATGTCTACCTCATCTCTAGTGAGCAAAGACCAGTAACAGTTGGCAATGATACTGACTAATATCAAGGAACAAGGTGCCGCCGAACTTTCTGTCCTGGCTCATTTGATTAATCCTCGGGAGTTTATTTTAGAATGTAGCACTTTTATGCAGGGAATTATGTGGATGGAACAGAGTCAGATTACTTATATCCTGGTAATTGTTCGCGCTGTTTGATTTTTACATCTTTGTCTACAGCTCGTAACACAAATGGAAGGTAATATTTCAAGCAGTTTGCACTTTGCAGTTTCTAAGTCATAAATAAGTGCGAGGAATGCTCACTTGTAACTGACACTAGAATCGTTTCAAATTTCATTTAATAAAAGAGTATTGTTTTGAATGTTTCGCTTCACTTCGCTTTATTGTGAGACTGACTCACCAGCGTTTCCTCCCCGCTGTTGCTCATTCCACACTCAGCTGTCTGAATGGTGTGTTTGCTTCAGGTCAGTGGTTACAGCTGGTCTTGAACACGATGCTACAAACTGGTAAGCGGTTAAAGGAAGCGACCTTGTGATTATCGTGCTGAGTCGAGTGATTTTCAAATTCTGTTTCAGCGGTAAAGTGGCGCAGCCTTGCACTCTATTATTTTAACATGTCAGTAGTGCAATAAGATGATTAAGTCTTAAAATGTAATTTTGTCATTAGCGGCTCTCTTAGAAAAGAGCTGTTTAATTTGGCTTCATACAGACAAGAGCAAAGCTGGTGATTACACATTCACAGATTCTTGTCAGTAAACACTTAGCTCGGTCTAAAAGGCGGTATTTAACCAGGCCCGTATTTGGGTCATGAACTGTGGGACATCAGTTCCTTTAAAAGCTGAGTGATTTACACAATTCATTAAAGCCAGTGAATCTTTAGCCGGCGTCATATTAAATGGTTACTTACTCTCAAATAGCCCCTTGGGAGCTGAATTGTTGGCTTGCGAATAGATTAAAGTTTACATTGAAAAGAAAAATTGAATTCAGAGGTAATCAATAGCATAATGGGCCAGTGAGAGGAGCCTGCTGCCTGAAATGAAATTACCATATTTTTAATCTTAATTTTCCACTCTGTTTATCTGACAGTGTGGATGTGCAATCCAAACAGATAATGAGAGAGTGGGATATTGACAGTGGGGTCCTCTGGAGTGCTTGTTTCAGTGATTAAACACTGTGATCTGTGATTACTTTGTGTCGGGTGTCAGGCTGGCGGCCAGGGCCCAGGGAGACGTAGGCACACGGCAGCTGGAGCATCACGGGTCTCTGAGGTGCTAATGCACCTGACGCAGCATTGACAGCATTCGAAACCCTATCAGGGACTGCACCACATGGCAGCTGCCACAATAGAAATACTCATGGCACTATCTACATCAGAGTCAGCATATATCCTCTCTGCTCTCCCCTTGATAAGAGCCAGCGCAAGAATGGTGACAACAAAGTTTGCACAATATGTATTATTAACCAGATACCTCCCTACGTCCCTCAATAATGGCACCATTTTAGGACATATCTGAATAGGTGTGCGAATAGCAGTGCTGTCAACATAGTGCTGATATAGCTTTAACAAACAAATGTCTGGGAAACCTGGCTGTCCACACAATGAAGTTTAATCCCAAAGAAATAAAACGCAAAATAAGAGTCAGCACAATGTGGAGGCAGTGAATAAAATGATGAATTCAAACCGGAGCAGCTAGCCCATCCACACTTTTAAGAGAGAAGTGATACATTGGTGCTGATTCGAGGTTGCGGACAGCTGCCGTATTCAGTTAAAGATGTTTTATTGTCAGTTTTGGAGAAGAATAATGTAACAAGTATCTGTAACAAGTGAAAGTGCTGTAAATTGTTTAAGATTGTTTTGTCACGGGCCTATAAGTAGGCGACTGAAGGCCATTTTGGGTTTAGGAAACAATGTTGTTGTTTTTTTTTTTTTTCACAGACTTTGTGTTGTGCCAGCATTTTCTTTTGTGATTGATACTGCTGTTTGACAAATGGAAACAAATTGCACGGTGAAGGCGTCTGAATGGCAGGGAGCTGGGGAGTGTCAAACCTGGTGCTGAAAGACGATGAAGCGAGAGCCTCAGGTTTTTGTGGGCGACTCAGACCTGACTGATCCCAACATAAAGTACTTGTTGAAGAGAAGGAGAAAAGGAGAACGGGATTTTCGACAGGCTGCAGTGAAATTAGGAGAATTGACTATGGCGGCTTTGTTCCTGGCTGGTGACATGGGGTGGGGGGAGATGGGGAGACTGGAGCGATTCCCCAGAGAATCTCTGCTCAGGCTTTCTAAAGTGACTACAAACTGAATATCTGACAAGTTCCCAAGGCCTGACACAACCCTGTGTAGAGCTAAGAAAAACAAACAACAAATGGCACGTTTTGAAGATACGTGTGGTGACACTGGATGCACTGTGTTAGAAAATGGCTTTTTATCTTGTTAAAAATAGGCACTCAATTCGAAACATGCCGGTGCTATATTTTCTATATCGGCGCAACAATCTAGTTAGACCTAGTTTTCCTCATGACAGACTTTGGCAAACTACAAAAATGAGAACCACCAAGTGTCATTTTCCAACTTATTAGAGGACTTATAACTGGCAGCGTTTCTTTCATCTAACACCATAAACAAACACAAACAGCAGCTCAAACTTTTTCCTTTCTCCGTGTACACATGTGGTTTAATAAGCCGCACTGACTCAGGGTGCCTCAGCAGTTTAGTGACCACGCTGAGTAATACTGCTACAAACAATAATTATAGGTCATGCATGTAATGGATGATTATATTTTGTAAATTATCCAGGCTGTGGTGTGTTTCAAGCTCTTTAGAGCTTGAGTACTCTGTGCAGTATTTTCAGAGAAACAAGAACTAGAAGTTGTTCAAACAAAAAAAAACAACAACAAAAAACCCACTTGCTTTCTAAGGAGTATGCATTTTTGGAGTTTTACCTGTCTCCGCTACATTGAACTAAACTGGCTAATGTGGCCCTTTGAAAGGCCACCAAATAGGAAACCTCTTTGCATGCTTTAGCTTTAAATCCTGGACATGCTCTGCCACCTTTCAAAAGTACCGTTTGATTCTTCAACTGCGAGAGAAAGAAGCAAAGTGGAGTGTAGACAATAGCCAGGGGCTTATCTCATCAGTAAATAAGGCTTATTGCTTAAAGACATAAAAGGCTATGCTTATTGGTGATGTCATCCCTTTGTGTAAGATTGATGAAGCTTGAGGCAGGGGGCATAATGTGAATGTATGTGTGTGAAGAGTGGTGCCTGGTGCACCAAACTCTGGAGTTCTGAACTTTCCCCTGGAGAGTTTGATTTAATTTAAAATGTATGACATATATTTTAACTGCTGCTGCACTAAAATTGCACTCTTTGGTGGTAAACTAGCCCAAATGTACTTCAAAGTTCCATCTGGCCAGGGGGCTTTTATCCTTAGACATGAGAGCGGTTGATGTTCTGTGCATGTAAACGTGCAGCTTTGGGTAAAGGTGGGGACAGCTTGTGTCCCCCCATTATTGTCTGGTTGCATTTACGTGGGTCCAAGGGCCCACTGTGTCTTTTCGGGTTACTTTCTCATCATTTCTCCTAATGTAGAGACCCACAGGGTTGGTGGCAAGCGCACAATGCGGCCGTTGTATGGTTACTGTCAGCTCTCTCAAATAAGGCTTCCTGTTCATTAGACTTCTTTTCACCTTCGCACAATGCGCCGGCTTTGCAGCAATAGTGAGTCGACGCCCATCTCTTCAATGCCATGTGAATAGTTCTAAATAGTGTTTATGCAAGCTATTGTTGTCTATTGTGTGTCCAGTCTTAATGCACAGTGATTTGCCTGCTTTTGTTGCCTGGGATACATTATCTTGCCTATGTGGCTTCAGATGCATGCCTGGCCTTTGAGCCAGTAAACAGTCTAAAAGTTAACTCCCTACGGACAATGCTGGAGATCTCTGATAAAGTGGGACATAGTGTTACTGCCTCATCTATGCCTCTCTAACAAGTGGTCAGATGGCTTCTCCCACTGCACATATATCTTTTTTTTTTTCTTTCTGCAAAGCCTCTCAAATTAAATGTTGAGTGCACACAGACTCAGACTTCTCTTCGCATTTTTCATGTGCAGAAAAAAAACCCTCAACTCTAATTAAATAGTGACATTTAACCTCAAAGCTGATGTAAATCATAATCTGTGGAGATCATTAAAAAAAACATAGTAAAGTTGGTGCTGTTGCTTTCCAAGATTAGACTGACTTTATCTGTTGTACATCTGGTGAAGAATGTCTGCTCGGCGGGGAGATATATTTAAACCCTGTGTCTTTATTCTTAAAACCGTCAGTGTGAAAATGAAACGGTAATGCAGATAGACAGGCAGCTGGATAATCTGGCACACATCACAGTCAAAAGAATAAAAACTTTTATATCTCAAAGATAATGTCAAAATGATATGTCGTGTAATGGAAATTTGATGTCTCGTCGGTTGCATTAATATGGATTTCTGCTGTTACACTGTGCTGTGTGTTTGCACCACAACTTTATTGATTAAGTTGATTTTTAAAAAATAAATAAATGAAATAGCATGTACATTTTGCATTGTACTAGTGTAGCTATATTTGTATTTGTGCCCCATTTATTTAGTTATGGTTGACATTACGTATTTCATGAAAAAGTTCCTGTTGCTCGTAAACTAAACTGCAAACTTTTCGGAGCAAGTTCACTCGAGTTAAGATGATTTTAAAAATTAGCTTCTACCTCGAGAAAATAAAAGTTGGGATGGGGGGGGGGGCAACTAAATTGTTTTTCCAAAAAGCCAAATAACCCTGAAAAATGACAGAGTAGGAATAGGCAGCATATTATAGCCTTCATCTGTTTGTAGCATTGTTCTAGAAAGTGTATACATCACCTCCAGAGAGTAACCGATAGGCCCAACCATTCACTACTTGGATAGTTGCACAAAAGCCGAAGATATCTGCGGCACAGATTACATTATACTCATTTCAAAAGCATTCACAGTCAAGTATGCAGAGCTGAAAAAAAAGATGCTTTTAATGCGAGCCAGTGATTACAGGTGAGAGATGTAACTGATAGGTGGTCATTATTGTGCAGAGATTTGGTTTGTTTGACCCCCTAAAGCAGTCTGCTGCCAAGGGAATTTAAAACAAGCTTTGGACTTGGAGGAAAGGAATGTTATGATTGCTCTCAGTGACACTGATACAACGCTGTCACATCACCGATTCCAGACTATGGGAGACGCGACTGAGCCGAGTCCCACAACCTGAACACTTAGCGGCAGGGATTTTATTAACCTGTCAAAAAAGAGGCTAGGTGCTGCTTTGTCTTTTATTGCCACATCCTCTTACGCTCTTGCTGTTGCTTACACATTTGACCTCCATTAGCCCACCAGGTGTGTTTCACATTTTATTTAATGAACTGTAGTCATGAGGTAATTCATTGCCTGCAACAATACTCCTTGAAGCAAGTTTTTTTTTTTTTTTTCCTCTGCACTAAAGTAGTGATGCTGACTTGCTTTGCTCCTGGGCTGATATTTTCATTAAAGGCCTTCTTATCAATTAATGAAATAAAGAATCTGTTTCTTGCCCAATGCTATTACCGCCCACAAATCAAAAGGTTTCCAGTGTAATGCCTTGCCTCCCATGCCAGTTAATTAGGTAGTGTTGTGCTACATACTAATGCTACTTTCATGAGAATAATCTGAGACAATGAACCTGTCTCTTTTGTGTCCTTCTGCAAGCCCTCTTAATTAATATCAGCAAATACAAACCAAAGTTAATTGAAATTTGAACATCCCATCTTTATAGTTTACAATAATACAATTGTTCTTGTTTTGTTGGTGTTTTTTGAATTACAATAATAGCCGGCATCATATCTCTATTTAATATTTCATTGATTTCTCTCAGGGATGCAGTAGAAATATAAAAGAAAGAAATGTCTTAACCATGAGTAAACACCGGTGGCAATATATGCAACCCCAAAATTGATTTCGACCGACACATTAATATTCAAACTGCTCCAGATAATCATAACAAGGTGTACATGATTTGTTTTCATTGATTAAGTGACATTGCTCCGGCGTCTCTCAGCATGGTTATTAATATAGTTTGCATTGATATTATTCCTGCGTTAACAACAATTTCAACCAAGTGCGGTAGATTACTGGGCTGATTCAAAAGAGTAGCATCTCCGTGGCATGTGGCTTTAATCAGAAGCACTTCTGATGTAAAATCTTTACAACTTTAATCAATCTATGGATGCGCTTTTCAAACTGTATGCAAGTTTGAATAGCATAGTTTTAAAGAGGCTGTGCCCTGCTGTCAGATACCTGATATGTTTTGCAAATTACAAATCCTTCTAGGAATATGAATTAGGCTGTGCGAATTGAGTCCTGCTTCCATTTGTGGTGTGCACACTTCAGATTTCACATGGTTTATATGAATTCTAGGAGATAACATAATCAGGCCAGTAATTCAGTAGGATTTTTTTTTTTTTTTTTGTTAATACACTTCTTTTGTCAAATTGGCCCATGAACAGAAATAGCTAAACAAAATAAATAAATAGATAAACAGTGGGTTGTCATTATAGCCTTTATGCAGTAAGATTTCTGAGCCAAGAACATTTCTGAAGTTAACAGTATTTATGTTCCGGTAGCGTTGGTCACAGTCTGTCATACATTATTTGCATCTGCATGTCCGATTAGCAAATGTGACATATTCCTGAGATCAGGCTCCTAGCACTCTAACCACCCACCATGGCAATTAACTGTCTACTAAGCTAACAAGCGTAACACACATGCCTGATGCAAGCCAGTAGAATATCAAGCTACTCTCCTAGATGTATGCCTGTTTACCCTGTAGAACCACTGCGAACACACTGTACACATCCATTTTCTACATGCACCGGCTAATTTCAGATGTTGATTAACCTGCGGCGCTGGACTGAACGGCTCTCACCATCGTCGATGTGGGTTTATGCTGGGTTGCAGCAGGCGTTTGAAATCCACGAGGGACTAGCGAGACGTTCTCGGGAAGGAAAGGAGCTCTTTGAGCTTTCATCTTCATCATGAGTGCTTTAGCTGTGAGCCGAATGAAATTATCAACTATGATACCGGCCTTTCTTGTCTTCAACCCTCATGCTTAAATCACATTGCCCTTGACGTTTTGAGTGTTGTTATAACTGCTTTGAAAGAGTACGGCATGAAAAAAAATGCCTGAATACATACGAATAACTCAAAGAACAGTGTCAAAGAAAGACAGCACATAATACACTGAATCGTTCTTATTGTGTGTCAGGTTGAAGGGAAACTGATTTACAAGAGTACAAGCGGCCATTTTTGACAGTGTATGCTGTAGGTCATCATCGAAAAAAGAAGTAATTTAAGTACCAATCCATTGATGCATTTATTCTTCGAATGGGCCCTAACCATTATCAGCACTGCTGTAAATAGATGGACAATGTCATTTCACTATGTGTTGGAGACTTTTATCAAGTATAACATCTGAATGTAAAAGAAAGCGCGCGCATGTGTGTGTGTGTGTGTGTGTGTGTGTGTGTGTGTATGTATATGTGTAAATATATATATATATATATATATATGGCAACAATTGGCACCAAACGAAACTATCTGTTCTAAAAAAGCATTGACCGTCAGGGCATAGCCAATATGGAGGTTAATCCATTCTAGTGTCTATACTATGGGATGCTCGTGGAGCCATATTTGCTTAGGGCAGCCATGCAAATTATTACTTACTGCCCTGTAAGCTGATAACACAAATTAGATACCCATTAAAGTTGAACAATGTATATAGAATGAGAAAAGATTGCAAGTGATACCTGAAGGGATGCTTAAGTCATATGGCACTAAAATATGCCTCATGCTTGCAAACTTCAAAAGTGGAGAGATGTTTATCCGTGGGATTGGAAGATGCATAATAGTAATCTCATATGCACAGAGGCAGCTGCCAGGTGGAGGATAGCACACTGCATGTTTATGAATAGAAATCATTACAGGGACTGGGGAGCATACCGGCATGGACCAGTGACACAGAACTTTTTTATCGTCTACCCAGTGCACAGTGCGGCACTTAAAAGTTCATGTGCCGAAATATTTAGTACAGTACCGCGTCACTTTATTTGTGGTCATTTGGAGCAGTGCTTGATTAGTGTTTTTAACTGAATGCTAATTACTTGAAGTCTTGACCTGAGTATCAGTCGTTCATGCCATCCCGACACCTGAGGGGCCAGCTTTAACAGCGGTGCCACTGCTTCGCTCTTCCTCTCTACCTTTCAGCCTGTGCCTCTTATCAGATGAGCCACTTCAATTCATGTGTCAAACACGTCTTTGAGTGCAAATACAAATGTTCAGCAGCTTTTAAGAGGCAGAAGTGCTGTTTGTGGTTGTGTTTGACAAGGGAGGAAGTGTTTCTGGCCTGTTTGGGAACCCTAGCTAATTCTACCTTTAACTTGCCCGTTGTTGTCTTTGAGCCCCTTTCGCTCTCTGCTCCTCTGGCTGGCTGAGAGTTAGGGATTCATCTTAAAACCTCCCCTTTGTCTGACAGACCGTGGAGTCAGCAGTTATTCTTCAACTGGCGACTTTCAGTGCTTGGTAGTGAAAGAGATGAAGCTGAAACACAAAGGCAAATTAAGGGTACAAAAACACTCGCTATTGTTCCATTGTTGAGGGTCACAAATCGTCAAGTAAAAGCAACACAGCGTGGTTGAAATGTATTCGCCTTCATCCCTTTGCCCCCCTCCCTCCCATCTCCTCTCTTTATATTCATTAGATTCATTATAGGCCACAAAGGACTGCCAACAAAACAGCTTGTGATTTTAGTTGAATTCATCCCCCTCTGAGGCCTGCAGGGAAATTAAAGTAGGTGACTATCACTAGAGGGGGAGCAGGCTTGACACATCTGAAGCTTTCAGTGATGCTAATAGCCAAGCGTATCCAAAATACACAGGAGCTGACCTCAAACAGATTGTGGGGGTTTAAAATCATTAGTTTGCAAATGAAGCAAAAGTACATTGGATCTATGGAAGAATCGGCCCACTCTGAACCTTTGATTAGTGTTTGTCAACTCCCCTTTCTCTTCATACTCCCCCGCCCACTTGCAATCCAGAAATTAATAAAGGAGACATAGCGACACTTTGGAGGGAAGCGCTTGCATCTCCAGCACCTGTTAAACAAATGCACTTAAGGCAGGAATCAAATTGCAGGCAGGTTTAAATTGGTGTAAAATCTTCATTTAGATGATGTCCCCAGGGCCTGCTTATTACTTGAGATTTATATAGCATTAGTTCTGCCTCGCAAATGTGGTGCACCATTCCACCTCAGTGAAATATGAAGAGGTTTGATAAAAAGCTACAACAGCTTCTCCCATTAAAAAAACCTAAACCCTTTAAAGATTCATTAATTTAACTTGTGGCATGCAGCTCTGACATGCAGAGTTCTGTGCTTGTGCCCTTGAGCGCAGAATGTTATACCGTGTGCGAGATGCTGCTGCGGCTCATCGGCGTAGGTCTTTAAGAACAGGGCGCGCTGATAAAGTAGGCTACCTGCAACACGAAATACACCTCGCTGCGTTTCAGAGGTTCATTTTGAACCGTGTTCCGTTGCTGGAAGAAAGCTAAATCTAAAGAATTCCTGTAAGATTCCTTGCACCTGTTGTCTTTTGGAAATCTGCAGTTGGTCACGCTTGGTATCATGTCATGTTGCTGAGAGTGGCACACATCGTAGTGAAGGCTGGAAGCTGGAAGGAAGCGACGACAAAGGCATTTCATTTGGAGCAGTACCCCTATTGAGTATGTCTGTTTCATTCAGCAATCTGTTTTGTTCTCCATCCCTTTCAATTTGTTTACATTTGGCCCCTACTGGAGAGGGACAGTCTATTGATTTATTGTCCCTGTTTCCTGAGAGTGGCGTTAAGAGTGCACAAGGCCCCCCGTCCTCAGGCCCTGCTCTCGCATTGTGTCGCCTCGTTGCTGGCTTCTGTTACCGAGACAGGCCAGGGAAAGGCCCTACCCGAGCATCACAAGGACCTCACAAGGAAAAAAAAAAAAGCCTTGGCCTCACGAAGGCCTGAGAGACAGCGGCGCTGCACAATGTAGCTTCGTCTGAATAGCAAGCGCTGTGGGGATGTTTGCCGCCCACAGAGGGCTTTTTCTCATCCTCGGTTTTTACTGAAACTGTTTCAGTTTTTAGGTGAGATCTCTTTTTAAAAATTAATAAAATAGTGTAAATATAATAGCATGCAATTATTTAATTTATATATAAATATATATATATGAGAGATATAAACGGCACTTTCCCCCCGTTTTTTTCTTCTATCAGTGTGCTTTGCATTCATGTCCTGTGACATCTCTTTTTTGCGGGCGGATGCTTTTCCATGAAAAGCACCTGTCTGAAATTCTACAGAACAATTTATACGAGTGAAAAGAATCATTTCAGATGAAAGTTGAAAACGCTTTTGTAAAAATGCCCTTTCACCGGTCTCGCTTGAAGATAAACAATTTCCCATGAATATATGGCTGGGCCCGCTATCTATCACAAAAATCAGACTGTGTCCCATACTGAGCCTATTGTAGTCTATTAAAAGGAATCCTTCCCTGTGGCAACCATTTTGCAGGTTTCAAGTAGATAAATGCCTTCCAAGAGGGATAAGAATGCATTTCTACAAAACTGCATTAAAGAGTAATGTTTGTCAACTACTCCGATAAAAACTTCACAGTCACAATTCTTTTTAGAGGCTGCAAATGCATTGGGAATGTGTAAAGCTGATTGGTCTGGGGAGGCTGCCTACAGGTTAGCAGGCCTCATTTCCAATCTCTGACAGCAATATGTGTCGCCGTGCGCTCCATCCCGATTGCTCATGTTGAACACAAACCATGGTCACTCTATATATGGAAATCTCTGTCTTCAGGGCGAAAAAAAATTAAAAAGGTGAGATTGGCACTTTAACCTCCATGCCCCCCTGAAAATATGTTTTAGTCTGATACATTATACTACTGCGAATTATTTATCAAGAAGATACAAGCTTGATATTTCAAAAAAATAATGAGATGTTGAGGTGGCAGCTGGAATGTTCTGGTCCAGCGAGCAGCATCTATGAATCGGGGGAAATGAAGTAAATATGGCAGGCTGGGACACACCATGTGCTGAATGCGAAAGAGTGGAATGCGGTGTTTAGGTGGCAATGGCCCAAAACTTGAAATCTCCCCTTTGTGGCTGCCTTCTTTTTTTGGAAAAATGATAGCTAATA